>JAXLNO010003931.1:0-49414 GCA_038087875.1 Malacoraja senta
GGGGGAGGGAAAGGAGAGAAGGGGAGGGAGGGAGGGAAGGGAGGGAGGAGAGAAAGGGAGTGCGGGAAGCAGAGAAAGAAGGGAGGGAGGGAAGGAGAGAAGGGAAAAGAGAGAGATGAAGGAGAGAAAGAAGGGAGGGAAGGAGGGAAGGAGAGGTGAAAAGAGAGAGAGGAAGGAGGGAGGGGAGAAGGGAGGGAGGGAAGAATGGGAGGGAGGGAAGGAAGGGAAGGAGAGAAGGGAGGGAGAGGGCCGACGGCGGAGCAGGTTCCGGGGTACGGGCGAACACGTGTGAGCTGAGGCTGATGTTTGTAAACGTTGCTCCAAACCCCGGCCCAGCCCTCCCTGTGTTGTTCACCGCGTCTCCCCGGGGAGAGAGAGGTGGGGGGAGCGGGGCTGTGTGCGTGAAGCACGGCGACTGGAGGGGCGGGAGCGCTGCCCTGGGACCATGAAGGAATGACCCACCTCCCCCTTCTCCATTCCCCCTCACACCCCCTCCCTGTCGACCCCTTGCTTCCCCCTCCACCCCTCTACTCTCTCTCCACCCCTCTCCACCCGGGGTAGATCTACCCGAGCCGAGAGTACATACAGAGATGGGAAGAGGATGTAGGGGCTGGTGGGGAGTGGACAAGAGTTATAACTACACCATTCTTGAGTACAATCTAGCCACACAATAGTATAATACTCTGAGTTAAAAGAAGAATGTGTTTTTATTCGTTGGTCCCTTGCAAATTCTGGAGAAAAGTGCAGAATGATAATATCATCGGCTGGATGATCGGGCCTAGTACCGAGCTTCAGGAAGGACCGTTCAGGAATCTGATAACAGAAGGGAAGAAAGCTGCTCCTGAGTCTGGTGGTGCACGCTGTCAAGCTTCTGTACCTTTCGCCAGACGGGAGCTGGGCGAAGAAGGAATGACCGGGGTGGGGCATGACTTAGAGTTGTACAGCACGGAAACAGATCCTTGGGTCTAACTCGCATACACCGACCAACATGTCCCATCTACACTGTCCCAGCTGCTCATGTTTGGCTCTTATCCCTCTAAACCTGTCCTATCCGTGTTCCTGTCCAAAAATACATCTGGCAGCTCGTTCCATACACCCACCGTGTGAAAACGTTGCATCACAGGTTCCTATTGCATCTTTCATTTCCCCCCCTCCCACCTTAAATCTGCGTCCTCCGGTTCTTGATTCCCCTAACCTGGGGGTTAAAGACTCTGTATTTACCCTATCTATTCCTCTCACGATTTTGTCCATCTCTATAAAGAGCCTCCTGCGACCCCATCGGCCTCCTGAACTCCAAGGATGGAAGTCCACGACAGCCCAACCTCTCATGTAGTTCAGCCCACTCGTGTCCTGGCAAAACTGAACACAATACTCAAAGTGCGACCTCATCAACGTCTTGTACAAATGTAACGTGACCTCCCAACTTTTATACTCAATACCTTGACTGATGAAGGCCGATGTGCCAAAAGCCTTCTTGACCATCGTGAGACTCGTATAGGTTGGCATGGACAAGTTGGGGCGAAGGCCTGTTTGCGTGCTGACTAACTCTCTAACTAAGGAATATTTCTATATATATATAGGTGGTGTGGGAAAGAACTGCAGATGCTGGTTTATATCAAAGGTAGACACAAAATGGCTGGAGTAACTCCGCGGGCCAGGCAGCATCTCTGGTGAGAAGGAATGGGCGACGTTTCGGGTCGAGACCCTTATTCAGACTGATGAATTCAAGGGAAGAATGGACAAACTCTTTACAGACAGCAGCCATAGTCAGGTCAAACCCGGGTCTCTGGCTCTTAAAGCAGCAACTCTACCGCTGCTCCACCATGCCGCCCACCTGTTCTTTTCCAATGGGAAGGGTTGTAGTTACAAATTTGTCAATCTAACATTCCAGGCGCTAGACAAATACAGTCACCCTGGCCGACACGCTATCCTGGAGGTTATTTGCTCCTTCGAAGCTGACGTTGTTCCGACTGAGCCTGTAAGAGAGAGAGAGAGAGAGTCATACAGCATGCCCACGCCAACGAAAATGCCACATATATACTGGTCACACCCGCCAGCGTTTGTCCCATATCTCTGCAAACCTTCTTTCTCTCTCTCTCTCTCTCTCTCTCTCTCTCTCTCTCTCTCTCTCTCTCTCTCTCTCTCTCTCTCTCTCTCTCTCTCTCTCTCTCTCTCTCTCTCTCTCTCTCTCTCTCTCTCTCTCTCTCTCTCTCTCTCTCTCTCTCTCTCTCTCTCCTCTCTCTCTCTCTCTCTCTCTCTCTCTCCTCTCTCTCTCTCTCTCTCTCTTCTCTCTCTCTCTCTCTCTCTATTTACCTACTTATCTATCTGTCTATCTCACCATATATATCTCTAGTGCCTCCTTGAGATCTATCTATCTATCCGTCTATCTATCTGTCTATCTATCCGTCTGTCCGTCTGTCCATCTATCCATCTATCCATCTATCCATTTATCCATCTATCCCTCCCTCCATTTCTCTCTCAACTTCTCTCCCTCGCCCTCTCCCTCTCCCGCTCCCCCCTCTCTCACCCACCAGAGGTACCGCAGACACGGGGAGACACGGCACAGTCTGAGGAACGAGGGGCAGAGCGCGGTCGGTGAATGAGTTGCGACTGAGACAGAGAGCGGTCAGCGAGAGATGAGCGTTGCAGGATTCAGCGAGTTGTTGTGAACATCTGTCGTCTAGTCTGTTCTCCTCCAGCCTGTGAACAAGGCAAAGGAAGTCCGTCAAAAGAAGCATCTTTACCATCTTTACAGAGGGACGAGTCATAGTCACAGAGCCATAGAATCATAGTGCCATAAAGCCAGTCGTCGAGACATGGAGACACAGTCATAGAGATATAGAGCCCACATAGTCATAGGCATAGAGCCACAGGGTCAGTCATAGACACATGGAGGCACAGGGACACATAGTCATAGAGACATGGAGCCAAAGGGACAGAGTCAAATGGTCATAGAGCATGGAAACAGCCTTTCGGCCCAACTTGCCGATGTCGACCAACAAGACGGGAGTCACAGTGATAGAGTCAGGGAGTCACATAGAGGCAGGGAGTCACATAGAGACAGGGAGACACATAGAGTCAGGGAGTCACATAGAGCCAGGGAGTCACATAGAGTCAGGGAGTCACATAGAGTCAGGGAGTCACATAGAGACAGGGAGTCACATAGAGTCAGGGAGTCACATAGAGGCAGGGAGTCACAGTCATAGTCAGGGAGTCGCATAGAGACAGGGAGTCACATAGAGACAGGGAGTCACATAGAGACAGGGAGTCACAAGAGACAAGGAGTCACATAGAGACAGGGAGTCACATAGAGACAGGGAGTCACAGTCATAGAGTCAGGGAGTCACATAGAGTCAGGGAGTCACATAGAGTCAGGGAGTCACATAGAGTCAGGGAGTCACATAGAGACAGGGAGTCACATAGAGTCAGGGAGTCACATAGAGACAGGGAGTCACATAGAGACAGGGAGTCACATAGAGTCAGGGAGTCACATAGAGTCAGGGAGTCACATAGAGTCAGGAGTCACATAGAGACAGGGAGTCACATAGAGTCAGGGAGTCACATAGAGACAGGGAGTCACATAGAGACAGGGAGTCACATAGAGTCAGGGAGTCACATAGAGTCAGGGAGTCACATAGAGTCAGGGAGTCACATAGAGTCAGGGAGTCACATAGAGTCAGGGAGTCACATAGAGTCAGGGAGTCACATAGAGTCAGGGGGTCACATAGAGTCAGGGAGTCACATAGAGTCAGGGAGTCACATAGAGTCAGGGAGTCACATAGAGTCAGGGAGTCACATAGAGTCAGGAGTCACATAGAGTCAGGGAGTCACATAGAGTCAGGGAGTCACATGGAGACAGGGAGTCACATAGAGTCAGGAGTCAGACTAGAGAACCAGAGCATCATACTTTGGTTCCAACTTGCCGATTCCGACCAACATGCCCCTCTTCTCCCACATGGCCGCGTTTGGCCCATATCCCACTATGCATTTCAATCCATGTACCTGTCGAAATGTCATTGAGTCATAGTGTGTGTGTGTGTGTCTGTGTGTGAGGGAGAGAGAGAGAGAGAGAGAGAAACAGAGAGAGTCGTAGAGATATAGAGCATGGAAGCAGGCCCTTCGGCCCAACTTGCCCTTTCTGACACACATGCCGAATCAAATGTCCCACCTGCCCGCGTTTGGCCCCTATCCCTCTTAACATTTGCTATTCATGTATCTCTGAAACGCCACGGTCAGATCTTCTTCCACCCGCCACCCCCGGCAGCGTGTTCCTCTCCTCACCCTCTCTCCCCTCTGTCCATTCTCGCTCCCCTCCCTGTCGCCTCTTTCTCTCCCCCTCTCTCTCCAGTTCTTTCGCCCCACTCTCCCCTCACTCTCCACTGTCCATTCTCCCTCTCCATCACTCTCCCACGTCCCCTCTCTTTTCCCCCATTTCCCGCCTCTCTCCCATAATTCATCATACCTCTCTCTCCCCTTTCCTCTCCCGCTCTCTCTTCCTCTCTTTGCCCTCTCTCGCACCCTCTCTCTCAATCTCTCTCTCCCCCTCTCTCTCGCCCCTCTCTCTCTCTCTCTCCCCTTTCTCTCTCCCTCTCTCCCCTCTCGCTCCCTCTCTCCCACTACCCCTCTTTCCTTGCTATTTCTCTCCCCCGTCTCCTCACCTCTCTCCCCTCTCTCAATCTACCATTCTCTCTATCCCTCTCACTTATTTCTCTATCCACATCTACCTGTCCCATTCTCTCTCCCCTTTCTCTCCTCTCGTTCTCTCCTTTCTCTCTCCCCTCTCTCAAACTCTCTGTCCCTCCACTTAACCAAACTTCCCCCCCATATCTCTCCCCACTCTCTCCCTCCCCCTCTCCCCCTCTCTGTCTCTTCTCTCTCTTTCACCCTCTCTATCCCCCTCTTACACACTCTCTCTCCCTCTCCCCTCTCTCCACTCCCACCTCTCTCTACCTCCTTTTTCTCTCTCCCTCTGTTTTCTCTCCCCTCTCTCTCCCACAATTCCTCACCTCTCTCTCTCCCCTCCCTCCCCTGTCTCACCCTCTATTTCTCCCTCTCCACCCTCTCTCTGCCCCTCTCTCCCCTCTCTCAATTCTCCCTCCCCCTCTCCCTCCTCTCCCTCCCCTCCCCTCTGCACTCCCTCACCACTCTATCTCTTCTTCTTTCTCTCCTTCTCTCTCCTCTCTCTACATCTCTCGCTCCACCTCTCTGCCCTTCTCACCTTCACCTTCTCCTGAAAAGAGAAGGAAGAAAATAGGGACGGAGAGGGAGAGAGAGAGGGTGAGAAGGATGGAGAGAGTATTTAGTTAAGTTTAATTTTGCTTCATTTAGTATAGTATGGAAAGTATTTGGAGGAGTGAGAGGCGGTGAGGGTGAGGGTGAGGGAGGGAGGGAGTGAGAGAGGGAGTGCGAGAGGGACAGAGGGAGGGTGAGAGAGAGGATGGGGGACAGAGGAGCAGAAGGAGGGAGAGAGAGTGGGAGAGTTTGGTTTAGTCCAGATTAGTTTGGAAAGTATTAGGAGGAATGAGAAAGGGGGAGGCGGGAAGGAGTGAGGGAGGGAGAGAGGTCTGGAGGGTGAGGAGGGAGGAGGGAGGGAGGGAGGGGAGAAGTTAGTTAAGTTTAATCGATTTTAGTTTTTTATATAGTTTTATTTAGTTTAATTTAGAAAGTAGTAATGAGAAAGTGAGAAAGGGTGGGAGAGAGGGGAGATAAGGAGGGAGAGAACAGGTGAGAGGGAGGGATAGAGAGAGAGGGAGACTCTGGTTGTTTAGGTTAGCTTAGCTTAGTTTTGTGCTTTTCAATTCTGTTCAGTTTAGTTTGGTTTAATTTTGTCTATCTATAGTTTAGTTTATTGTCACGTGTACCGAGGTGCAGTGAAAAGCTTTTTGTGGCGTGCTATCCAGTCAGCGGAAATACTGTACATGATTACAATCGAGCCGTCCACATTGTACAGATACAGGATAAAGGGGATAATGTTGATTGGGAGGTAGAGAGCGAGGGTAGGAGGGAGAGAGTTAACTTTCGTTTAGTTTAATTTATTAAAGAAGTGGGCAGGGAAGCTGAAGCTTCTGAAGGACCGAGAGGGGCCGGAAGGCCTGAAGCCTGACTACTAGGCCTGAAAATGTCCAGCAACCTCTGTCCTGGACCTGAGAAGGCTGAGGAGCCTGAAGCATAGCTACTAGACCCAAGAACGTCCAGAGCCTATTAGCCCCCTAGTGGGGCAAAAGGCCTGAAATCCTTCCAACTAGGCCCAGAAAGTGGGTGCTGACTCTGTACTAGGCAATAAGCCCAACATGCCATAAGGTTGTCTACCAGGCCAAAGTGGCTCACTGCCTCTTTCCTAGTCCCTAAAGGGGCTGAACGGCCTGAACACTGACTACAATGCCGAGTGGTCTGAAGCACGACTACTAGGTCTCAAAGTGCACTTCTGCCTCTGTACTAGGCCCCGAAAGAGGAAGAAATGCCTTAATCCTGTCCACCTGGCCCAAGATAATGGACAATGGACAATAGATAATAGATGCAGGATTAGGCCATTCGGCCCATCCAAACCAGCACCGCCATTCACTGTGATCATGGGCTGATCATCCACAATCAGTACCCCGTTCCTACCTTCCATATCCCTGACTCTGCCATCTTTAAGAGCTCCATCTAACTCTCTCTGGAAAGCATCCAGAGAATTGGCCTCCACTGCCATCTGAGGCAGAGAATTCCACAGATCCACAGACTCTGGGTGAAAAAGTTTTTCATCATCTCCGTTCTAAATGGCTTACCCCTTATTCTTAAACTGTGTTCGGCCCCTGGTTCTGGCCTCCCCAACATCGGGAACATGTTCCTGCCTTTAGCGTATCCAATCCCTTAATAATCTTATATGTTTCAATAAGATCCCTCAAATCCTTTTAAAATCCAGAGTGTACAAGCCCAGCTGCTCCATTCTATGGATATATGTCCCGCCATCCCAGGAATTAATCTTGTAAACCTACGCTGCACTCGCTCAATAGCAAGAATGTCCTTCCTCAAATTTGGAGACCAAAACTGCACACAATACTCCAGGTGTGGTCTCACTAGGGCCCTGTACAACAGCAGAAGGACCTCTTTGCTCCTATGATCAACTCCTCTTGTTATAAAGGCCAACATGCCATTAGCTTTCTTCATGCCAGCTGTAGCTGCATGCTTACTTTCAGTGACTGATGAACAAGGACCCCCAGATCCCGTTGTACTTTCCCTTTTCCCAACTTGACACCATTTAGATAATAATCTGCCTTCCTGTTTTTTGCCACCAGTGGATAACTCACATTTATCCACATTAAACTTCATCTGCCATGCATCTGCCCACTCCCCCAACCTGTCCAAGTCACCCTGCATTCTCATAGCATCCTCATCACAGTTCACACTGCCACCCAGCTTTGTGTCATCTGCAAATTTGCTAATGTTACTTTGAATCCATTCATCCAAATCATTGATGTATTTGTAAATAGCTGCGGTCCCAGCACCGAGCCTTGCGGTACCCCACTAGTCACTGTCTGCCATTCTGAAAGGGACCCGTTAATCCCTACTCTTTGACTCCTGTCTGCCAACCAATTTTCTATCCATGTCAGCACTCTACCCCAAATACCATGTGCTCTAATTTTGCCCACTAATCTCCTATGTGGGACCTTATCAAATGCTTTCTGAAAGTCCAGGTACACTACATCCACTGGCTCTCCCTTGTCCATTTTCCAAGTTACAGCCTCAAAAAATTCCAGAAGATTAGTCAAGCATGATTTCCCCTTCATAAATCCATGCTGACTCAGACTGATCCTGTTATTGCTATCCAAATGTGCGTCTATTTCATCTTTTATAATTGACTCCAGCATCTTCCCCACCACCGATGTCAGGTTAACTGTTCTATAATTCCGTTTTCTCTCTCCCGCCTTTCTTAAAACATGGGATGGGCCTACATCCTCTGTAATAGCCCTTAGAGGGCTTGAAAGACCTGAATTGATTTCAGTTCAGCTTTCAATACCATAGTCCCCACCAGAGTTGCTGAGAAGCTGCTGGAACTGGGGCTGAACACTCCCCTGTGTGCCTGGGTCCTGGACTTTCTCACCGCCAGGCCCCAGGTGGTCAAGATGGGGAGACATACCTCCAACCCCCTCACCCTGAACACAGGATTCCACCATTGTTACGTCCTCATCCCCCTACTGTACTCCCTGTACACACATGACTGTGGCCAGGTTGAGCTCCAACTCCATCATCAAGTTTGCTGATGACAGTTTGGTGTTGGGCCTGATCTCCGATAACGATGAGAAGGCCTACCGGGAGGAGGTGGCTGATCTGTCACTCTGGTGTCAGGACAACAGCCTCCTCTTGAATGTCACTAAAACTAAGGAGCTGATTGAGGTCTTTAGAAAAGCTCAAAATCCGAGGACGTACACGCCACTGGGGATAAATGGGGCTACTGTGGATAGGGTGAGCAGCTTTAAATACCTGGGAGTCCACATCACAGAGGATCTGACATGGACAACACACACTGCCGCACTGGTGAGAAAGGCAAGGCAGCGCCTTTACCACCTCAGGCAGCTGAGGAAATTCAGAGTCTCTCTGAGGATCCTTCAGTGCTTCTACTCTGGGGCTGTAGAAAGCATCTTGTGCGGCAACATCTCAATCTGGTTTGGTAACAGCTTTGCCCTGGACAGGAAGGCTCTGTAAAGAGTAGTGCGTTCGGCCGAACACACTTTGGGAACTACACTCACCTCCCTGCAGGACCTATACACCAGGAGATGCAGATCCAGAGCCAACAAGATCATGAAGGACCCCTACCACCCCAGCAACGGACTGTTCCAGCTGCTACGGTCAGGCAAGAGTCTCCACTGTCACGCTGTGAAAACAGAGAGGATGAGACGGAGTTTCTTCCCACAGGTCATTAGGGCTGTAAATTCTAATCTCACCAGGGACTAATTTACTGTTGTGTTATGTCTATTTTTTATTTTTTTCTAAAATGTAAATACTGGTTCTGTTCTGTTATTTTTGCACAATCTGCAGGCAAAGCCACTTTCATTTCACAGGACATCTTGTATATGTGACAAATAAAGTTGACTTGACGACTTGAATCCTGTCTAGAGTCATAGTCGTTGAGTGATACAGTGTGGAAACAGGCCTTTCACCCAAGCTTGCCCACACCGGCCAACATTTCCCAGCTGCACAAGTCGAACCTGCCTGCGCTTGGTCCATATCCCTCCAAACTTGTCCTATCCATGTACCTGTCTAACTGTTTCTTGCAAGTTGGGCCTAGAGAGGCAGGACGCCTGAAGCCTGATTTTAAGTCCTGAAAATGGTCCGCAGCCTCTGTACTAACGCTCTCTCCCTCTCTCACTCTCTCCTCCCCATTCTCTCTCTCTCTCTCTCTCTCTCTCTTTCTCCCTCCCTTCCTCTCTCTCTCTCTCCCACTCTCACTCTCCCACCCTCCCTCTCTCTCCCCTTCACTGCTTTCCTCTCTCCCCACTCCATCTCCTTCATCCACTCTCCCTCTCCTCCCTCATTCCCCCTCTCCCTCTCCCTCATTTCCTGTTTCCCTCCCACTTTCCCTCATTCTTTTACTCATTCTCTCATTTACTGCCTTCCCTCTCTTTGTCCCTATTTGAATCCTCCCTCCCTCTCCCTTTCCTTCTCTCCCTCTCTCCCTACCTCTTACTCTTTCTCCCTCCATCCCTCGCACCCTCTCTCCATCCCTCCCTTCCTCGCTCCTCCCTCCCTCTTCCACTCCCCTCCCTCCCTCCCTCCACCTCACCCACCCTCATCCCCACCCACTCGCTCCCTCAGTCTCACCCTCGCTATCTCCCTCTCCCTTCCTCCCTCTTACCCTTTCCCTCCCTCCCTCATTATTTCACTCATTCTCTCATTTCTCGCCCTCCCTCTGTACCATCCTTCTCTCCCTCTCTCCCCCTCCCTCCCACTCTCCCTCCTTCTCTCCCTCTCTCCTACCCATCCTCTCTCTCACTCACTCTTTCTCTCCATCTGCCCTTACACCCCTCTCCCCATCTGTCACCCACTCCGCCCCCCCCGTTTCTGTCACCCTCTCCCCTCCGGCCCCTTACACCCCTCCAACCCTACATCCTTCTTCCCGTGTGTGTAACCTCCTTCCATCGGAGCCCTGCACCCCTGTAACCCCCCTCCATTTTGGGTCAGGTGAGGACATTAAACTTACCGAAGACTCAGAAGTGGGGAACATCTATTTGAAAGACCCTCCCCAATCCTTCTCAACCCTCCAGCAGTCAGAATATTGTTGGAAAGACTGAGAAACTTCACGGATCGATTCTGACTAAAGACTCGAAACATAATCTGCTGTTCTCTCTCATTCATCCCGATGTAGTCCAACCTGTGGAGAGAGAGGGGGGGAGTGGAGAGAGAAGAGAGAGAGGAGAGAGAGGAGAGAGAATGTGGGGACAGAGGGCGAGAGAGAGGGGGTGTAGTTGGTGGAAGAAAGCGAGGGAAGAGAGGGGGAGAGCAAGAGGGAGAGAAGGTGGGGGAGAGCGAGAGCGTGAGAGAAAGAGGGAGAGAAGGGGGAGAGGCGAAGAGAGAGAGGTGGAGAGAGAGTGCGGGGGGAGAGGGGGCAGAGAGGGGGGGGTAGAGGAGAGAAATAAGGCAGAGAGAGAGAGAGAGAGAGGGAGGAAGGGATGAGAGAGGGGAGAGAGAGGGGGAGAGATGGGGAGAGAGAGCGGAAGTGAGAGAAGGGGAGACATGGGATGCGAGAGGGAGAGGCGGGGAGAGGGGGAGAGACAGGAAGAGTGGGGGAGAGGGGCGGAGAGAGAGCGGAAGTGAGAGGAGACATGGGGTGCGAGAGGGAGATAGGGGGAGAGAGAGGGTGAAAGGGATGGAAATGTCAAAGAATGGATGATTTTGCTTTAGCGTGACATTTGGGCAGGTACTTGGATAGGACAGGTTTAGAGGGATATGGGCCAAACGCGGGCAGGTGGGACGAGTGTAGATGGGACATGTTGGTCAGTGTGGGCAAGTTGGGCTGAAGGCCTGTTTCCACACTGTATCATTCTTTGACTATATGTATCTGATATCTCCCTCCCTCACTCGCTCCCTCCCTCCCTCCCTTGCTCTCCCACCCGCTCACTCCATTTCTGCATTTAAAGTTTAAAGTCAGTGTCTTTTAAATGTTGGGATAGACCATGGCTCAACTACCTACCAACCAGAAGCAGAACGTCCTCTGGCAGCTCGTTCCATACACCAACTACTGTCTGTGTAAGAACGTTGCCCCTCAGCTTCCTATTAAATGTACATGTGACGACACTTTCAGGAACGATGTACCTGCGCTCCTAAATCCCAATGACGCGAATGTCAAGATTACCAAAGCTCTTGAAGATGACATTGTGAGTTCACCAAGGTCGATGTGAGAAAGATCAGTCCAGTTTCCCCTATGTCCTTCCGTTCGATTCTAAGGGAGGTAGAGAGAGGTGGATAGGGAGGGTATGAAGAGGGGTGGGGGGGGGTGAGGAGGGAGAGAGGGGTGGGAGAGAGATAGAGAGAGAAGGGTGGAGACAAGTGGAGGGAGAGAGAAATGAATAGTAAAATGTAGATGAGAAGGGGCAGAGAAGGGAGCGCCGCATTGAGGGAGGGGGGAGAGGAGAGAGATTCACACTGCGGGAGTGGAGGGGAGGGGGTTACAGAGACGGGCACAGAGGTGTAGCGGCCGGAAGGGATGGGTTTTGTAGGAAATGATGGGAGGGGAGGGGTGAGAGGAGGGAGCGCCGCACTGTGGGAGGGGAGTGGAAGGCTTTACCTGAGTGTTGTACATAAGTGTAGAACCCTCCCTTTCTCCATGCGTTCCTCTAGAGGGGCAGCATGGTCTATATCGGATGTGGACATATTCTCCCCACCCCACTTTCTCCCCTTGAGTTGCTGTAAGAGAGAGAGAAAGATAATTTCTTATAATCCCCCACACACCCGTCCCCGTCCCCAACACCTCTCTCCCCATCTCTGCAACCCCCTCCACTCCGGCCCCTACACCTCCCTCCTCGCCTGTGTAACCCCTTCGCTCCCTTGTCTCCCCCACCTTTCCCTGTCCTCCCGCAGTGCGGAGCTCCCTCCTTTCCCCCTGTCTCCCACCTCAATGCAGTTTTACACGTTCTGTACGAATCCACAACTCTCTGGAAAATGCTTAAATGGGAGGCTGTATATTCTCGAGAGACTATTGAGAAAGGGGCGGAGGTTATAAACCTTATCAGAAACACTAAGAACATCCCGAAAGGGAGCTATGCCCAAATTGCACAAGACATTGGTGAGGCAGCACATAGAATATTGAATTCAGGGAATTATCTAGCTGTATTCCGAGATCCCGCTGCTCCCGCTGCTCCACGACACTCCGGTCAAGAGTGTTTTATTGTCATCTGTCCCAGATAGAACAATGAAATGCTTACTTGCTGCAGCACAACACAATATGTCATCAACTAATCATAATTACTAATATAACACAAACTCAGTAAAAAATAACAAACAATAACAGTGTAATAATAATAATAATAATAATAATAATAATAGTCTATTGCAGTTCAGAGCTTATGAGGTTGTCGTGTTTAATGGCCTAATGGCTGTAGGGAAGTAGCTGTTCCTGAACCTGGACGTTAGTTTTCAGGCTCCTGTACCTTCTTCCCGATGGCAGTGAGATGAGTGTGTGGCCAGGATGGTGTGGGTCTTTGATGTTGGCAGCCTTTTTGAGGCAGCGTCCACGATAGATCCTTTCGATGGTGGGGAGGTCAGAGCCGATGATGGACTGGGCAGTGGTCACAACATTTTGCAGTCTTGTCCGCTCCTGGACGTTCAAATTGCCGAACCAGGCAATTTGCTGAACCAAGCAGTCAGTATGCTCTCTACTGTGCACCCGTGGAAGTTCAAGAGAATCCTCTTTGACATACCGAATCTCCATAATCTGTAATCTCTGTAATCTCCATCTACATGTGCTGCCACTTTCAGGGAACAATGTACCTGCACTCCTAGATCTGTCTGCTCTATAATACACCCTGTCTACATGTGATGTACCTGCACTCCTACATCTGTCTGCTCTATAATACTCCATCTACATGTGATGCCACTTTCAGGGAACAATGTACCTGCATTCCTACATCTGTCTGCTCTATAATACACCCTGTCTACATGTGATGTACCTGCACTCCTTGATCCCTCTGCTCTATAATACCTGTTTATCTGTGACGCCAATTTCACACAGAGGATGGTGGGTGTATGGAACGAGTTACCGGAGGAGGTAGTTGAGGCAGGTACGACCACAATTTTTTTGGAACAATTTGACAGGTACACGGATAGGAGAGGTTTTGTCAGATATGGGCCAATAGTGGGCAGGTGCGACTAGTGGAGATGGGGCGTGTTGGGCCGATGGGCCTGTTTCTGGTCTGTATGTCTATGATTCTATGACTCTATGGCTCTAAGACTCTAGGACTAACCGACGATTAGTCTAGTGCTCTTTGCCTCTAATGTTCTATGGGGCCATGACTCTAAAACTTAGACTCTGTGACTATGAATCTGGATCTGTGGCTCTGTGGCTCTGTGGCTCTGTGGCTCTGTGGCTCTGTGGCTCTGTGGCTCTGTGACTCTGTGACTCTGTGACTCTGTGACTCTGTGACTCTGTGACTCTGTGACTCTGTGACTCTGTGACTCTGTGAATCTGTGGATCTATGGCTCTATCACTCTGTGACTGTGACTAAGGCACTATGAATCTATGGCTCTGTGCGTCTGTGACTATGTTTCTATAGCTCTACTAGACTAAGTGGGACCCGTTGGGTCCCAGCATCACACGGGAGGGCTGGTCACCCAACGCAATATTCCACCTCTCCACCATTTCCAATATTGCTGGCCAGTGGAGGGGGTGTTTTCTGTTGCGCTAGTATGGGTGTTGTGGGCCGAAGGTACTGGTTTCCAGAGGGCTAGTATGGAGTTTGTGGGCCGAATGGATTCTTGGGCTGGCAGCTCAGTCACTGAGGCCAGGCAGCTCAGTCACTCAGGCCTGGCAGTACAATCACTCGGACCTGGCAGGCTGGCAGCTGAGAAACTGCCAGAAATTCTGCCCAAAACAGGTGACAGACTGTGAGAGAGAAGGGGGAGAAGGGCGGCTGAATGGATTATTGGGCTGGCAGTTCACTCACTTACGGCTGGTGGGCTGGCAGTTTACTTACTCATGGCTCGTGGGCTGGCAGTGCAGTCACTCACGCCTGGTACGCTGGCAGTTCACTCAGTTACCCCACCTCCCGTCACTCCTCCACTCTGCTCCTTGCCATTCCCCTCCCACCCACACATTCAGTGCATCTTCCCACAACCTCCCCCCATTCACTCTTAGTGGCTCTCCCACAGAGCAGCCATTCCTGCCTATTAGGTTCGCATTGTGATGAAGGACACGAAGGCATCAAAAGTGCAAAGAGGATTTATTAAAGTTTAAAATGTGAATGACTTAAAATATAAGAACAATTTAAATGTTAAAGATGAGAATTATTAAGTTCTTTCTTGTTGTGTCTCTTGTTGTGTTCTGCTGCTCACTGCCTCTTGATGACTATTTTCTGTTGATAAAAAGAGACAATTTTAATATAGAGAAATTCAGCGGTTAAATTTTAAGAAAGAAAATCTGAAAATTTATCTCAGAAGTCATCATTCAACGAAGCACGCTTTTAATGACAACATTCTTGGTCGATGTTCCATCCTTCAGGAAAACCTTGACATTTCCCTTCATCTTTCCTCAGTTTGTCGAGGTAGATCAACACCTTCTGCATTGTTTGTCCTTGTGCTTTATGGATCGTCATAGCAAAACTTGATTGAATGGGGAATTGGGTCCGCTGAAGGGGAATGTCAAGATTCAAGATTCAAGATTTCCTTTATTGTCATTCAGACCTTTCGATCTGAACGAAATTGTGATGCCTGCAGTCATACACAGAACCAATAATAACAAAACAGACAATAAACACAAATTAAACATCCACCACAGTCAGTTCACCAAGCACATCCTCACTGTGATGGAGGCAAAGTCTTAGCCTCCGTCTCTTCCCTCCTTGTTCTCCCTCTGCGCTGAGGCGATCGATCCAGGCCGAAGATGCCGCCCTCCAGCCAGCGCACCTCCGTGGTGATGTCGCCTCCGCCGAAAGCCGGAACGCCGTCTCCGCTCCAAGACGGCCCGCCACAGCATCAGCTCCGGATCCCGCAGTGTCCTCTCCGGGCCGCCGCCCCAGCTCCGGGTCCCGCAGTCCCAGCTTCGGTCTTCACCTTCTGTCAAAATGAGTGCTATCCTAGGAATGAGAACAATGTCATCTTTGAAGGCTCCCATGTTGATTCTTGCAACGATCAGATTATTGTGTAGCTCTTCCACAATCATCCTCGTTCCATTGCATAGCTTTGGCGGCTCCAAGTTTCTCATTATGATTGGAGATCCTTTTTTCAACTCCAATTTGCATGGTGGTAATCCAGAGAGCTCGAGTGAATCGAGGAATTCTGTTGGGAAATGAGTATAATGAGTTCCCTCAGTGACAGCATTGAAAGAAAAGTACTCCTTAACGATTCCAGGGAAGCGTTTGATGCATGTAGAATTGATGCTTCTCATGGTATCGTTGTGAGGAACCAATTGTTGGAGAATAATTCTGCAGGATTGTCAAATGTTGGATACAATCCTCCAGTGCTTCTGCTGATAGAAGCATGTCTTGTGGGATTTCAATTTCATCGTCTTCAATCTTTAAAATCTTGTCTTCTCCAAGTTTCAACAAAAATTGAGAATAGTCGCCTTCTCCCTCTGTCAATCGCATATTTGTGTGCAATTGAAACTTGGTGAAACAAGTAGGATTTCCTGATGCAGGCATTTTGAACATTAGCATCATTTCCGCTTTTCACCACAGCAAGTAGTTGTCGAAAAGCGCCACAGCATATGATAAGAATGCTTCCAAAAGGCTTAGTGTTGCTGCAGACATCTTGAAGAGTTCTGTCCACCGCTTCAAAGCTTTCTCTCCTAATCATTGGACATTCATCCCAAACAATTACTTTCACTTGCCTCATGAAATGTGCCGTCTTAGAGTTCTTCTCGAAGATGCAGAATGTATCCTCGGCCACTTGGATGGGTATCTTGAATGGATAATGTGTAGTTCTTCCACCAGGCATTAATGTAGCTGCTATCTCAGAGGATGCTACAGCAATAGCCACATCACCTTGACCTCTAACTTTTCCTGACATGATGTCGAAAAAGCAGCCTAAAGACAATTTCAGTTATTAATGAACACTGAAGAATTTGTGCAAAACATTTTTTGGAGGCGGGGGGCTGTCAGGGTGGGGTGGGGGTGGCATATGTTGTGCAGCCAAGGGAGGGGGACAGCTTCAGGCGGGGGCTCTCGTGGGCTGATGAGAAAGGGGGGTGTCCTCCAGCGGGGGATGTAGGCGGCTTCAGTAGGGGGCAGGAGGGGGCGCATCCTATAGCCAGGCGGAGGGCAGTATCGAGGTGGGGGATGTCAGTGGGGGGGGGGGGGTGAGCGACTTACTCATGACGTCTAGACTCACTCACTGCCTTGGGATTAACTCATGACCTTTGGACTGACTGACTGACTTATGCCCGACTTTTGCGGACTGACTGACTTATGCCCGACTTTTGGAGTCACGTCCGACTTTTGTAAACTGAAAACTGTAACATCTACATTGTGGAACAGCTTCTTCCTGACAGCCATCAGGCTATTAAACTTAACAAATAAGCTCTGAACTACGAAATACTATATTATTTGTACTATTTGTTATTTGTTGATCATGCACACCCTCCACCTCACACAGACACACACAAACACAGACTCACTGACACACACACAGACTCATATACACACACACAGACTCGTACACACACACACACAGACTTATACACTCATTCACACTTACACACACACAGACTCATTCGCACATACACACACACTCACAGACTCATTGACACACACACACACACACAAAGACTCATTCCACACACACACAGACTCATTCACACACACACACTCATTCACACTCACACACACACAGACTCATTCACACACTCACACACACAGATTAAATCACACACTCACACACACACTCACACACATGCACACACACAGACTCATTCACACTCACACACACACACACACATACTCACTCACACACACACATACACACACAGACTCATTCACACTCACACACCCAATACTAAAATGCCAAGTAACTTCAGAACGTGTTGAATATAGTGTGTAAAACAAATCTTTAAAGCCTGCTGTACAGGCTGCTGCTACTGAAGCAAAATCATGCTTTAAATAACGTCCAACAAACACACGCACCATAGACAGAGCAGTAAACTCCTGAATTATTCAACAGCGCCTGCACTCGGCGCCATCTTGACGTCACCCTCCCGCTGCTTGCCACAAACCGGAAATGATGCACTCAGTGGCAGCAGGCCACTAACTGGAAATGACGTCATCGCCGCCATCTTGCAACCAATCCAATTTTGAAATTAAACACAGTTCTGATCTAATAAAATGTTTATTCACATTATCCATCCGAAAACTGTTGCAAGCAAGCCCTTTAAAAAGCCAGGCAATGGGGGAAAAAAACACTGAGCAAGCAAGCCGACAAAACACATCCGTCCGCTGAAAAGTACTTTAAAAAAGCCAGGCAATTGGGGAAAAAACGCTGAGCAAGCCGACAAAACACACCCGTCCGCTGAAAAGCACTTTAAAAAAAGCCAGGCAATTGGGGAAAAAACACTGAGCAAGCCGACAAAACACATCCGTCCACTGAAAAGCACTTTAAAAAAAACAAGCAATTGGGGTAAAAACACTGAGCAAGCCGACAAAATACATCCGTCCGCTGAAAAGCACTTAAAAAAAAGCCAATTAGGGCAAAACCACTGCAAGCCGACAAAAGACATTAGTTTTTCTGAAAGCACTTAAAAAAAAAGCCAATTAGGGCAAAACCACTCAGCAAGCCGACAAAAGACATTAGTTTTGCTAAAAGCACTTAAAAAAAAAGCCAATTAGGGCAAAACCACTCAGCAAGCCGACAAAAGACATTAGTTTTGCTGAAAGCACTTTAAAAAAGCCAATTAGGGCAAAACCACTCAGCAAGCCGACAAAAGACATTCGTTTTGCTGAAAGCACTTTTAAAAAAGCCAATTAGGGTAAAACCACTCAGCAAGCCAACAAAAGACATTCGTTTTGCTGAAAGCACTTTAAAAAAGTCAAGCAATTGGAGAAAAAACACTGAGCAAGCCGACAAAACACATCCGTTCGCTGAAAACCACATCGAGGGGACTCACGTGGAGTAGATTCGCAGCTCAGAGAGCCGTAACCCTCTGGCTTCCTGGGTCTGGCAGAGACTGAACATGAGGCACGACACTTACGGGTTTTATAGTCCCTCCCACTTCCGCCAGCGGGGGCAGCAGAGAGAATGCCGAATTATTTAAAACATTAATATCTCTCTGATTTTTCATCGATGGGAAAAATCCACTGGTCCAGGAAGGCGGAGGGGGGCTCTGAGCGAGGTGGCCAAAAATGACGGCAGTAGGTGGCGGCATTCTCTCGGACATCACAGCACAGTGAGCCAAAAGCGGTCAAGATCAGACTTTTAGTAATATAGATGATTATGACTAATTGGCTCAATGCTCTATGGCTGTATGACTCCATAGACTATATGACTCTATGACGATGATGTTTTTCCTCCAATGTGTTCGTTTAGTACCACAAGTTATGTCACCTGACAACAATATGGGATTTGTTACTCTAATCATGGGTAGTAAATTAAACATACTCGCCCGATTAGGCGCCATATTATTGATGCTATACCTGGGCAGCACCCTGCTTGCAATGCGATTTGTTGGAGGGAATTTTATGTTTAATGAGTATCCTGACTCTGGCATTCACATGGGGCTGGACAGTCACGCTCAGAACAGAAAAGCACGCAAAAAAATCCTAGCGAGCACTCGGAATTTTCTCATCGAAGTCGGTTTACTCAAGGCCTTCACAGTATACATATGGAAACACTCTGCGAAGACTCGCAATGTTTCACTGAATCACGGCACATAGACTTTTTAGTAATTCTAAATTGATTCTTCAGTGAACTTTCAACTTTCTATTCAATATTAGATATAAGACCATTTGTCTGTCAAATGTGTACAAAATGTAAGTTCTCTTCTCTCGTGGTTTGTTTTGTTGCTCTCAGCCTTGTTATCGACGTTCTAACTTTATTTTACTTCAGCTGATGTGAAATATCTCTGCAACAACCGCGATTCTTCTGAAATATCCCTGCAACAAACACGATGTTTCTGAAATATCCCTGCAACTAATACAATTGCCATCCGTGTCTTCCCGAATGTAGGTTTAATGTCACTCACACTTATTCAAAGGTGACCTACAGCTCCGAGGTCTATATGCATCTCTGCCCCTGGGCAAACTTCCCTTGACCGGCGAGGACATGACGGACAGAGCCACATGATCACTGTCATTTTTCCTGAGTTGGAAGGCAGGTTCCGAATTCAGTGATGAAAAGGCGTCATTGAGCAACAGACAGATAGCACAGAACCGGGTTATTGTGACGGCGTCGACCAACAATGGACTCGACAAACAGCAGCGTTGTTGGTGGAGAAGCTGCCTCAGTGACCCGTGTTTAATCTTGACATCAGATGATGCCTCGGGAAGATTGGACGTTCTCACAGTGATAGTACATGTTTCCTCCTGGATGCTGTGGTTTCATCCCATGTTCCAGAGGACGTGCTGGTTAGCAGGTTAATTTACGTTTGGAGGCTTGAATATCTTCAGTGTTCCTGACTCCCAATTCCACAGCTTTCTGGCAGAGAAAATTATAAAGGATTGTCCTATTATTTATTTTAAATGAGAGACCCTTTATTCTGAAATTGTGCCCCAGTTTCATATCTGCCCAAGAAGAAATATCCCCACTGTATCAAGTTTCTTGCTGTTCAGAATCTTATTTCTTTAAAATTGTCTCTTTCTTTGAAACTCAGGTGAGTATGGGCTCAACCTCCTCACAGGTGCACCTCTTCATTCCAGGAATTAATCCAGTGAACCTTCTCCGCACGGACTCCAATGTCAATGTCTTTATGCAGTCTCCAGATGTGGTGCTACCAGCACCCTGTGCAGTTGCATCTAAACTTGCCTTCTGTTAACGGTCCAAACATCTGCAAATTTACACTGACTTTACATCGCGTTCATGTCATCAGGTAGAATTATGCCATTCAACACATCGAGTCTACTCCGTGATTCTCTCTTCTGATCTATCCTTCTCTCTGAAACCCATTTTCCTGCCTTCTCCCGATAACTTTTGACACCCGTAATCAAGAACCATGTCAATCTCAGACATAAAAAATACACATGGACTTGGCACCCACAGCCGTTAAGTCAGTGAATTCCACAGATACACCATGCTCTGACTAAAGATCTCAGTCAACGGAAAGACAATACATGATTATAATCGAGCAATTTACATAGACAATGGAATAACGTTTAGTGTAATGTAAAGCCAGCAAAATCTGATCCAGGATAGTCCGTGGGTCAGCAATGAGGTGGATAGTAGTTCAGGGCTGCTCTTTTGTTGTGGTAGGATGATTCAGTTGCCTAATAATAGCTGGGAGGAAACTGTTCCTTTATCTGGAGTTGTGCGATTTCACACTTCTATACACTTTACCTGATGGGAGAGGGGAGAAGAGGGAGTGACCAGGCTGCGAATCGTCCTTGATTACGCTGCTGGCCTTGCCGGGGCAGAGCGAGGCATAAATTGAGTCAATGGAAGGGAGGTTGGGTTGTGTGATGATCTGGGCTGCGTGTACAATTCACTGCAATCCTGATAAAAGGTTTTTTATAGACCACCTGTAGAATTTAGTGAGAGTTGTAGGGGACATGCCGACCCTCCTAAGCCTTCTATGAAAGTAGAGGCTTTGTCGTGTTTTCTTGGTCATTGCTTCAATATGGTCTTTGCTCCAGAAGAAATTGTTGGTGATATTGACTCTGAGGAATTTGAAGTTTTCAACTCATCTCGTTTCTAAAGGTATGAGCCTTCCTAATTATTTGCTGTACCTAAACGTTTTAGTGTTGTAGAAATTACAGATTCCAATGTAAAATACCATATAATTTAGGTTTCAATTCTTCCAAATTGAATAACATCACATTTTCCTACGTTATACTCCATTACATTACATGTATTGCCCTAACTCTTTACCTATTTAACTCATTTAAGATGATTCTGCCTCCTCACAGTGTACTGACCCATCAATTTGTTTATCATCAGCAAAGTAGTGCCAGTTACTCACAGTCTTATCATATGTCATGTTTATATATTTAAATAGCAGAGGCCCAACTCGTCTCCATGCGGCAATCAAGTCGTATCTACTACTTGTTAATCGGTTTTCAATATGTGCCTAATATGTGCATTGCCGACGTTGTGAATGTTTTGTGATGATCGCCACGGCAGGGTACCCAGGTTTTGATTTACTCTGAAGCAGGGTCTCGACCCGAAACGTCACCCATTCCTTCTCTCCAGAGTTGCTGCCTGGCCCACTGAGTTACTCCAACATTTTGTGTCTATCTTTGATTTACACTTGATGGAACACTATTCACATGACCGGATTAGTTCAGTTCTGGTCTGTGGATGGTGGGCAGTTATGTGACGGCCATTGACTGTGAAAATTGAGTAGTTGAACTCTGTCCTGTTGGAAATATTCATTGCCTGAAAATTGTGTGATGTGAATGTAGCTCACCTCTGCCTGATCCTTAATACTTTCTTGGTCTTGATTCAAGGTACTGCCCTCGAGCTACAACCCCCTATTTTTAGACCACTGGAGGGTGCACCTTCTCGGTGGGACAGGTGGTACCCAGCAATTGTGATGGAAAGTTCAGTCTTCCTGTTTGTGAAGTTTGATTCTGGGTGACTTTCACTGTGTCATGTTGTTGGTGGACTCAGTAATATGGGGTTTATCCAAGTTGAGGCAGAGGTCCCCTGAAGTTTGTGTGGAGAACTTTGCACAGACTGGTCTGAGTGGTTCTTGCATGTTCACTGCCTTGTATGTATCTGAATAAACAGCCTGTTATATTAATTTAACTGTGTAAAGCAGGGAACTTAAAAATGTCATCGTGCAATTCAATAATGGGTGAATGGTCTTTGGTGTATGTTACGGCATATTTTCATCATTGTACCGATTTCATTGGCCTGCCCCTGTGGATGCAACGGACCTCCATATTCAGTTCAACTATAACTGAGTGTGGATTTACTGAATGCACTGAGGTCTAGTTCGGGATAAAGCAAACATTGGATTTGCTGCTTGCGTTTAGAAAATGTATCTCAATATTCAAGATTCATCTTTGTTGTAATGAAGTATAGCAGGAAATGTTGAATTTCTTACTTTTCAGTTACCTGTGGTGAGCACCTTCCTCCATTGCCAGGGCAACAGTGGTGCAGGAAAAGTTACACATTGTGTAGGATGGAACTGCAGATGCTGGTTTAAATCGTAGGTAGACACAAAATGCTGGAGTAACTCAGCGGGACAGGCAGCATCTCTGGAGAGAAAGAATGGGTGCCATTTCTGGTCCCGTTCCTTTTTCAGACGTTACACATTGTTATCTTACTCTGACCGCTGCCCTTTAGCAGAGAGAGTTCAGCTTTTGGAGCTGATGCAATAGAATGATAGTGGGAGAAGAACAGGCGTTGCCTTCATCTTCTGTGGAATAGGGTTGTATACAGCTCACTGCAAAAAGTGTGAATAAATTAGTGGAGTGAATGTAAATACTCCATTTAGAAAAAGGCCGTTTGAGTAGGGATGTTGCAATCATTCTACAGCAGTAATTACATATTGATTAAAATCAAAAGTGCAGAAGATTAAATGTGTAATGAAAAACAGAAGACGCTGGAAGCACACTTGGATCAGGCAGCTTCTGTGGGCCGGACCAGTTCTGATGAATGGTCTGTATTCTACCTGGAAGGTTAACTGTTTCTTTCTTCAGATGCTGCCTGACGGCCTATTGTCCTTTCATATAAATGTCTCGTTCACTGCTGCTGTGGAAGAAAATAGCAGATAGCTGTGCCTGGAAATGTCCCACATACCAATGGGATAATGAATATGTTATGTGCTTAGTTTAGGAAAGAGGTTTGGTTAAAATACGTTATAGGAAAATAGCAGGAGACTCCTTTCCTCAACGAGGTGATTTCAGGATAAGAGGTTTACCCATTTAATTCTGACCTAGATTTTTCAGGCATGATGTTGGAGGATTAGTAAATATCCCCAAACGGACTGGATCACTGCCATTCACCTGCCATTGCCACAGGTCCAGGACAAATGCCTCCTCGCTGGAAATGCACTCGCCTATGAAATATATGGATATCAAACATAGAAGATAGGTGCAGGCCATTCGGCCCTATGTGTCATACCCGCCATTCAAAATGATCATGGCTGATCATCCAAAATTAATAACCAGTTCCTGCTTCCCCCCCATATCCCTTGATCCTGTTAGACCTAAGAGCTAAATCTAACTCTCTCTTGAAAACATCCAGTGAATTGGCCTCCACTGCCTCCTGTGGCAGAGAATTCCACAGATTCACAACTCCCTGGGTGAAAACGTATTTCCTCATCACTGTCCTAAATGGGAGTTGTAAATTGTAACCCTTGGTTCTGGACTCCCTGAACACCGGAAACATTTTTCCTTCATCTAGCCTGTCCAATCCCTTAAGAATTGAATATGTTTCTATAAGATGCCCTCTCATCCTTCTAAATTCCAGTCAATATAAGGCAGTTGATCCATTTTTTCATCATATGTCAGTACCGCCATCCCGGGAATTAACCTTGTGAACCTACGCTGCACACCCTCAACAGCAAGAATGTCCTTCCTTAAATTAGGGGACCAAAACGGCACACAATACTCCAGGTGTGGTCTCACCAGGGCTCTGTACAACTGCAGTAGGACCTTCTTGCTCCTATACTCAAATCCTCTCGCTGTGAAGGCCAACATGCCATTTGTTTTCTTCACTGCCTGCTGTACCTGCATGTTTACCTTCAGTGACTAGTGTACAAGCACACCCAGGTCTCGTTGCACCTCCCCTTTTCCTAATCTGACACCATTCAGATAATAATCTGCCTTCATGTTGTTGCCACCAAAGTTGATAACTTCCCATTTATCCACATTATACTGCATCTGCCATGCATCTGCCTACTCCAACAACCTATTCTTGTCACCCTGAAGCCTCCTCGCAGCTGACACTGCCACCCAGCTTTGTGTCATCCGCAAACCTGGAGTTGTTACATTTAATTCCTTCGTCTAAATCGTACATATTGAATTCCTTTGTCTACATCGTTAATATTGAATTAATTCGTCTAAATCGTTAATATAAAGTGAATTTATCAAGGTGACTTGCATCAGACTCCTGTTTATTGACAATAGCTCCACCTTCAACACCGTTATTTCAAGCAAACTCTTGAACCAAGACTTTGTATCCCTCTCTGAAACTAGATCATTGACTTCTTGAACCATAGACTGCATTCAGTAAGGATCGGTAACAAAATATCCTCCTTGATAATTCTCAATAACAGTGCAGCATAAGGCTACATTCTCAGCCCTAATGCCCCTGTCCCACTTAGGAAACCTGAACGGAAACCTCTGGAGACTTTGCGCCCCACACAAGGTTTCCGTGCGTTTCCCGGAGGTTTTTGTCAGTCTCCCTAATTGTCGAATGTGGTTTCCGCTTCTTCTATGTTCCGGCGATTATTTCAAAAAATTGCTAGTTCAAGGTGGTTGCCGGAGGTTGCAGGTAGTGGAAGGTAAGACCTCACTGGTAGAATAAAACTGGGTGAAAAAAAGGTCTTACCTTCCACTACCTGCAACCTCCGGCAACCACCTTCAACTAGCATCGCAACCGGCTTCGACTAAAAAATTACCGATTTTTAAAACGGCAACCTATTTTAAGTCATGGCCGGTTTTGAATTTTTTTGAAATAATCGCCGGAACATAGAAGAAACGGAAACCACTTTCGACCATTAGGGAGACTGACAAAAACCTCCGGGAACCGCACGGAAACCTTGGGTGGGGCGCAAAGTCTCCAGAGGTTTCTGTTCAGGTTTCCTAAGTGGGACAGGGGCATTACTATACTATCTGTACACTCACAAACGTGCGATCAAATTATGTTCTAACTCAATTTACAAGTTTGCAAATGACACGACTGTAGAGGGCCTACTCTCAAACAATAAGGAGACAGTGTACAGGTATGTGATAGAATGTTGTGTCATGGTCTCAAGCTAACAACCTCTTCCATGATGCCAGCAAAACGTAGGAGAAAGTTGTTAAGTTAAGGAAGCGAGTTGGTGTACACGCCAATGTCAGCATCAATGGTTTTGAACAGAAAAATGTATGAGAACTCCAAACTCCGAGGCATAAATACCAGCAACTATTTGTCCTGTTACAACTAGATTGAAGTGGTTGGCAAGAACGCGCACCAATGCCTTTGCTTCCTCGGAAGACAATGTAAATTCAGTATGTCCTCAATGACACTTCGGAATGGCTACGAATGCACCACAGAAAGCATCCTATCATGTTACATCTTCATTTGTCATCAGCTCTGCCCAAGTCCGCTGGAAATTGAAGAAAGTTGTTGACGTACGTCTTCCAACACCCAAACCAGTCTCCGCTTCCTGCCTCCCCCCTTCAGCTCCATCTATATTCATGGTGCCATAGGTAAGCAGCCAGCATCACAAAGTGCCAGACACAACCCGATCATTTCCTATTCTCCTCCTCTCTCCCAGGAGATACAAAGGCTAGAAAACAGCTTTCCCTGTTGTGAATCTGTCGTATTTATTCCCAATCTTCTAATCTACTTCCTGGTAGACGTCGCACTTCATTGTTATCTGAACTTACTCTGTTGTTATCATATTTCATTCAGTATTCTGTGTATTTCTTCTTTTGCACAACCTGCAGTATTAAAACAAAAGCCATGAAATGCTGGAGTAAATGAGCAGGCCCGGGCCTACCCCTTACCGACAGCGCTCTGTCTCACCATTCCTCTCTTCCAGATTTATTGCCAACCTCCACCCCAATCACTGCAAACAGTCTGAAGAAGTGTTCCGACCTCAATTGTGTAAGAAGGAACTGCAGATGCGGGTTTAAACCGAAGATAAACACAAAAAGCTGGAGTAACTCAGCAGGACAGGCAGTATCGGGGCAGAGAAGGAGTGAGTGACGTTTTGGGTTCAGACGCTTCTTCAGACTGGTTAGGGATAAGGGAAACGAAACATATAGACGGTTATGTGGAGATAAAAGGCCCTCACTAGTGTCTCCATGGTACCCCGCAGCTCAACTCTTGCTTCCCCTCCCCCTAGTCGCAAGAGAGACAGTCCCCCAAGTCCTTAGTTTCCACTCCATCAGCCGTTGCATTCAACAAATAATACTCCGAAATTGCCGCCACCTTCAACTGGAGACCACTCCTATCCACATTTTCCCATCTCCACCCCTTTTCTCCTTCCGCAGACTGTTACCTCCGCACCTCCGTGGTTAACTGGTCCCTTCCCACCCAAACCACTCCCCCCACAGGTACCTTCCCCTGCAAACGCAGAAGATGCAACACCTGTCCCTATACCTCCTCCCTCGACTCTGTCCAGGGACCATGACAGTCTTTCCAGGTTAGACAGAGGTTCACTTGTACTTCCTCCAACCTCATCTACTCATTCCGTTGTTCAAGATGTGGATTCTTATACATCGGCGGGCGACACCAAGCACAGACTGGGCGATCGTTTCGCGGAACACCTTCACTCAGACCACGTGAACCAACCTGATCTCCCAGTTGCTGGACACTTTAATTCTCCTTCCCATTCCCACAGACCTTTCTGTCCTCGGTCTCCTCCATTGTCAGAGTGATGCCAAATTGGAGGAACAGCATCTCATATTTCTCTTGGGCAGCTTACAGCCCAGTGGTATGAATATTGATTTATCTCACTTCAGGCAGCCCCGGCATTCCCTCTCTCTCTCTATCCCTCACCCAACAAAGTCGCACCAGCTTCTCATTTTCACCCAGCAAACAGCTAAAAATGACCTGTTTCCTTTATCATCACGTTTTAGCATTCATCTTTCATTCATTGTTCTTTATCTCTCCACATCACCATCTATATCTGTCGTTTCCCTTTCCCCTAACTAGTCCGAAGAAGGGTCTTGGCACGCAACGTCACCCATTCCTTCTCTCCAGAGATGCCGCCTGTCCCGCTGAGTTACTCCAGTTTTTTGTGTCTAACTACCCGACCTCAAACGTCACGTGTTCTGTACAGATGCTGCCTGACCAGCTATGTTACTCCATTATTTTGTGTCTGTCTTTTGTTTAGTCCAGTGCCTGCAGTCAAGAGACAATAGACAATAGGTGCAGGAATAGGCCAATCGGCCTTTCGAGCCAGCACCGCCATTCAATGTGATCATCGCTGATCATCCCCAATCAGTACCCCGTTCCTGCCTTCTCCCCATATCCCTGACTTAAGAGATCTGCTATTCAGTCCTTTGTTATTACAGTTTTATTCAGATATGGTACGATCTGTGTGGACAACACGCAAACCGAAATGTTTCATTCGTGCGGTATACGTGGAAGAATAATCCTGTACTGAGTTTGGGAGGCGTGTATGGAGAAAGGAGCATAGTCACCACTTCAGGTGGGACACCCTTCCACCCAACAGTCGCACAAGTTTCTGTCTCGTTATATTTCAGATTGGCAGCATCTGAGTTTTGTTTAATTCGTCCCGGGCGCTTGACACCGCCCACACGCTGATGATGCTAACTCAGCACAGGCCACAAGGCGCAGCCTGTGGACATTCTCCGGATGGGCGGTAGATCTCTTCTGACTTGTTGAAGTGCGGCAGTGGATTGTGTCTTGGGGTTGGGGCAGCAGGGAGACGGACCTTGCCCTCCGGGGCGGGTGTGATGGGAGAGGGGGCTCTGAGTGCAGGGTGTGTGGAGACTGCAGATTACAATCGGTGAGTATCTTTCCACCGATTCCGAGTGGACGGGGTCTGATCTTGGGGAGTGACCGCGGTGAAATATCCCCCATAGGCGGACGCTCTCCGGGCCGGCACCGATCCTGCTGGGTCGGGGCCGTGTGACGGGACCAGCATTCTGGCAGGCAGGTTTGCCACTGCTACACGGGTGGTTTTAAACTGAATAAGGGGGTGGGGTGTCAAATAGGATAGTCGAGGACGGAGTTAAAGGGAAAGAGAGTAAAGGGATGGTTAATAACCCCAGAATTAACGGGATAGGAAGCTCACAAAGGGATAGGAGAGTATGGTCAAGTGTAATAGGTATCGATGTGAGAGGTGAGATGCGTAAGGAATTAAAAGTATTGTATATGAATGCGCGAAATATAAGAAGTAAAGTAGGTGAGCTTGAGGCTCAGTTAGAGGTTGGTAGATATGACATTGTGGGGATTACTGAGACGTGGCTGCAGGAGGATCGGGCCTGGGAACAATATTCAGGGTTATACATCCTATAGAAAGGACAGGCAGGTGGGCAGAGGGCGGTAGCTCTGCTGGTGAGGAATGGAATTCACTCCCTTGCGAGGGAAGACATAGGGACTGACGAGGTAGAGTCACTGTGGATTGAGTTGAGGAATTGTAAAGGCAAGAAGACACTAATTGGTGTTATGTACAGACCCCCAAATAGTAGCCCGGATGTAGGGTGTAAGTAGCAGCAGGAGTTAAAACTGGCATGTAACAAAGGTAATGGCACTGTGGTGATGGGATATTTCAATATGCAGGTAGACTGGGAAAATCAGGTTGGTTCAGGACCCCAAGAAAGAGAGTTTGTAGAATGCCTCCGAGATGGATTCTTAGAGCAGCTTGTAATGGAGCCGACCAGAGAAAAGGCAATTCTGGATTTAGTGTTGTCCAATGAACCAGATATGATAAGAGAACTCGAGGTAAAGGAACCGCTTGGAGGTAGTGATAATAATATGATTAGTTTTAATCTGCAATTTAATAAGGAGAACGTTAAATCTGAAGTGGTAGTGATGCAGTTGAACAAAGGGGACCATGAAGGCATGAGAGGGGAGCTGGCCAAAGTAGACTGAAAAGGGGTCCTAGCAGGAATGATGGTGGAACAGCAATGGCAGGAATTTCTGGGCATAATCCGGAAGATGCAGGATCATTTCATTACAAAAAGGAAGAACGATTCTAAGGGGAGTAGGAGGCAACCGTGGCTGACAAGAGAAGTTAGGGATAGAATAAAACTAAAAGAAAAGATGTATCACACAGCAAAGAGTAGCCGGAAGCCAGAGGATTGGGAAACTTTCATAGGACAACAGAAGGAAACAAAACGGGCAATACGGGCTGAAAAGATGAAGTACGAAGGGAAGCTGGCCAGGAATATAAAGAAGGACAGTAAAAGCTTCTTTAGATATGTTAAGGGAAAAAGAATAGCAAAGTCAAATGTGGGTCCCTTGAAGGCAGACACGGGTGAAATTATTATGGGCAACAAGGAAATGGCAGAAGAGTTGAATAGGTACTTCGGATCTGTCTTCACTAAGGAAGAAACAAACAATCTCACATATGTCCTGGAGGACAGAGGATCTAAGGGGGTAGAGGAACTGAGAGATTTTCATTAGGCGAGAAATAGTATTGGGTAGGCTAATGAGACTGAAGGATGATAAATCCCCTGGGCCTGATGGTCTGCATCCCAGGGTCCTCAGGGAGGTGGCTATAGAAATAGTGGACGCATTGGTGATCATTTTCCAATGTTCAATAGATTCAGGATCAGTGCCTGTGGATTGGAGGATAGCTAATGTTATCCCACTTTTCAAGAAAGGAGCGACAGATAAAACGGGGAATTACAGACCTGTTAGCCTTACTTCGGTGGTGGGAAAGATGCTGGAGTCAATTATTAAAGAGGTAATAATGGGGCATTTGGATAGCAGTAAAAGGATTAGTCCAAGTCAACATGGATTTATGAAAGGGAAATCATGATTGACTAATCTTCTGGAATTTTTTGATGTGACAAGTAAAATGGATGAAGGGGTGCCAGTATCTAGACTTTCAGAAAGCCTTTGATAAGGTCCCGCACGGCACTAAAATCAGAGCACATGGTATTGGGGGTAGGGTGTTGACATGGAGAGAAAATTGGTTGATAGATCGGAAGCAAAGAGTAGGAGTGAACGGGTCCTTTTCAAAATGGCAGTCAGTGGCGAGTGGAGTGCCGCAAGGCTCGGTGTTGGGGCCGTAACTGTTTACCATATATATTAATGATTTGGAAGAGGGAATTAGGAGCAACACTAGCAAGTTTGCAGATGACACAAAGCTGGGTGGCAGTGTGAACTGTGAAGAGGATGTCAGGAGGTTGCAGGGTGACCTGGACAGGTTGAGTGAGTGGGCAGATGCGTGGCAGATGCAGTATAATACCGATAAATGTGAGGTTGTCCACATTGGCGGCAAAAACAAGGGGGCAGCTTATTATCTCAATGGGGTTAGGTAAGGAGGTACAGCGAGACCTGGGTGTCCTTGTACACCGGTCACTGAAAGTTGGTTTACAGGTACAGCAGGCAGTGAAGAAAGCTAATGGAATGTTGGCCTTCATAACAAGAGGATTTCAGTATAGAAGTAAAGAGGTTCTTCTGCAGTTGTATGGGGCTCTGGTGAGACCACATCTGGAATATTGTGTACAGTTTTGGCCTCCTAATTTGAGGAAGGACATCCTTGTGATTATGGCAGTGCAGCGTAGGTTCACGAGATTGATCCCTGGGATGGCGGGACTGTCATATGAGGAAAGATTGAAAAGACTAGGCTTGTATTCACTGGAGTTTAGAACGATGAGGGGGGGTCGTATAGAAACATATAAAATTATAAAAGGACTGGACAAGCTAGATGCTGGAAAAATGTTCCCAATGTTGGGCGAGTCCAGAACCAGGTGCCACAGTCTTAGAATAAAGGAGAGGTCATTTAAGACTGAGGTGAGAAAAAACTTTTTCACCCAGAGAGTTGTGAATTTATGGAATTCCCTGCCACAGAGGGCAGTGGAGGCCAAATCACTGGATGGGTTTAAGAGAGAGTTAGATAGAGCTCTAGGGGCTAGTGGAGTCAAGGGATATGGGGAGAAGGCAGGCACGGGTTATTGATAGGGGACGATCAGCCATGATCACAATGAATGGCGGTGCTGGCTCGAAGGGCCGAATGGCCTCCTCTTGCATCTATTTTCTATGTTTATATGTTTCTATGTTCACACCAGGCCACTTGACGCTGAGGACCCGGTGAATTTTTCCTGGCAGCGGTGCGATGATGGCGCCGGGACCAGATCCACCCAGCACGTTATCGTTGGGGGTTTATTTCTCCATCACCATGTCCGCATCCAAACCCCCGCGTGGATGGATGCCATTTGCCAATGCCGTTGTCATTATTCCACGATGCACAAAGTGACCCATCGCCTCATTCCACACGGTTCCATCGTACATACTATCTCGTCCATTCTGACAAGGCATTGAGTTACAGAGCTGATCCACATTCTCGAGAGCGGGAATCTTGACCTCATCCATTCTACCGATGGCAGAATTATAAACTGTGCTTTCTGCAATGTCACCATTCTGCAACAAGAAATATGGCGATTCTGTTCACTTAAACTGAAAAACTAATGAACATTTCCTGCCCAAATTACCCCCTCTGCAGGCACTTTCCCCTACAACCGCGGGCGTTGTAACACCTGCCGCTATACGCCCTCTCTCACTTTCATCCATGGACCCCAGCAGTTCTTCCAAGTAAAATAAATATTCATGTGCACCTTCTCTACCCTCATCAACAGCATTTGGTGTTCCCGATGTGACATCCTGTACATTGTCGAGACGAAGCGTAGACCCAGCGAGAGTTACTTGCACTCGGTCCGCCAAGGCATATGTTGAGCTTTGTACCTTTTTGTCGCCGGACTACTCCATTCCCACTTCCGCATGCAAAATGAAGGAACAGCCGCTTTCTTCCAACTCTCCCGTGTGGCCCATCTGCGCTCTTTTAATATTTCCATCTAGCTCCCCCACCTCCCGCTACTCTCCTCCCTCCGGGTTCACAATCCGCTAATCTTCAAACCTACCTCACACCTACTGTTCTTATTTCTTGCCTTTGTGATGTACGAAGGGGAAATCATGCTTGACTAATCTTCTGGACTTTTTTGAGGATGTAACTAGGAAAATGGACAATGGACAATATACATCAATGATTTGGATGAAGGGATTCAAAGTGACATTAGCAAATTTGCAGATAACACAAAGCTGGGTGGCAGTGTGAACTGTGAGGAAGATGCTATGAGAATGCAGGGTGACTTGGACAGGTTGGGTGAGTGGGCAGATGCATGGCAGATGCAGTTTAATGTGGATAAATGTGAGGTTATCCACTTTGGTGGCAAAAACAGGAAGGCAGATTATTATCTAAATGGTATCAAGATGGGAAAAGGGGAAGTACAATGGGATCTGGGGGTCCTTGTTCATCAGTCAATGAAAGTAAGCATGCAGGTACAGCAGGCAGTGAAGAAAGCGAATGGCATGCTGGCCTTCATAACAAGAGTAGTTGAGTATAGGAGCAAAGAGGTCCTTCTGCAGTTGTACAGAGCCCTAATGAGACCACACCTGGAGTGTTGTGTGCAGTTTTGGTCTCCAAATTTGAGGAAGGACATTCTTGCTATTGAGGAAGTGCAGCGTAGGTTCACCAGATTAATTCCTGCGATGGCGGGACTGTCATATGTTGATAGAATGGAGCGGTTGGGCTTGTATACTCTGGAATATAGAAGGATGAGAGGTGATCTTATTGAAACGTATAAGATTGTTAAGGGTTTGTTCAGGCTAGAGGCAGGAAACACGTTCCCGATGTTGGGGAAGTCCAGACCCAGGGGCCACAGCTTAAGAATAAGTAGTAAGCCATTTAGAACGGAGATGAGGAAACACTTTTTCACAGAGATTTGTGAGTCTGTGGAATTCTCTGCTTTAGAAGGCGGTGGAGGCCGGTTCTCTGGATTCTTTCAAGAGAGAGCTAGATATAGCTCTTAAAGATAGCAGAGTTAGAGGATGTGGGGAGAAGGCAGGAACGGGGTACTGATCAGCCATGATCACATTGAATAGCGGTCCTGCCTCGAACGGCCTACTCCTGCACCTATTGTCTATTGTCTATTGTCTAAAACCCATTTCTCCAGTGTCCATCCAGCCGTTGCGCTTTGTTCTGCCTCTCCCTTTCACTAGCTTTCCTCTTCCCCCTACAATTAGTCTGAAAGAGGGTCTCCATCCGAAACGTCACCTCTCCGTGTTCTCCAGAGATGTTGCCTGACCTGCTGTTGTTCTCCAGCATTTTGTGCTGTTAACAGTTTTCTAGCATTTCCGCATTCTAAATTCATCCAATACAGGACATGTGGCAACCATGTTCTTTGAGAGTCAGTTCAAAGTTGTCCCAAACGGCGGTATATTTGCAAGCCGGGATGGTCTGTGATCAGAAATGAACATAGTCATCACATAGATTTAAAACATGCTGATGCTGTTAAATCATAATAATCCCATCTCTCAACCGGATGGAACCTATAAACAGAACGTAAAATGAGATTGAGAAATACCCTGGTCTGGCAACGGGTTATTATCAAATGTTTGGAAATTCGTTCTTTTGACCATGCTTCAGCCGTTAGGATGTGGCCCAGCGAGACATAATTAACCGTTGCTGCTGCTGTTGTAGCAGCCCTGGTAGAGTGAGATCTGGAATCAGTATCTACTCCTGCATAACTCAACTCCGTTTTATCACCTGGAAATGGTCTGAACTGATACGTTCTTATAACGTTTTTTGTAACTAACAATCATAGCTAGCTAAGAGCCTCCGGTAGGGCAGGCAGATAGGGGGCCCATAGAGAGTGATATCATCATTCCCCATGGGGCACATGTGCTGAGGGGGATGGTTACTCACGTTCCCAAGTTAACCAGGGCGGGAGACCCGTCATTGCATTTTATGGAGGTGCAGCAGGCAGCCGACATAACCGATTGCGATGAGGTAGAACGGGTAAAGCTGCTACTGAGGACCCTAGATTCTTACCTATGCAAGGCAGTGACCTCCAGGGAAGGGGGAAGACCTGAAACATGGGTAGCGGCACAGACAACGGTTCTGGAGGCCATGGGGTTGAATCAGGGTAGTCCTTTCACCAGGGTGGGGGAGACGAAGCAGCAGGTAGCATACCGCAATGGAGAGAGAAGTGAGGAGAAGCCCTTTAAAGGCAAGGTGCACGAAATAGTACCGGCACCCCCCAAAAGGAGGCAGTGGAAACAGGAAGGCAGCCAGACCTCTTCCGAGATGAGGCTGGTGTGCTACGGGTGTGGGAAGCCCGGGCATTACAAGAGCGAGTGCAGAAACCCAAGTAGAGCAGTGGGGAATAGGACCCCGGTAACAACAGACCCAGCCCCGGAGGTAACAATAGATGTAAGAGATCTAATTACCTATTTGCAGTCAAAGGCGGGAGGGTCCGGACAGGTAGCCATGGCAACAGGCCAGGGCGCACCCGTATCCGCACCCCCGGCCCCTTTATGACCGCCAGCGAAAGAGCCCACATTCCTATGCCCGTTAAAGTATGGCCCATGTGGGAGACCCTGGGTCATTATGAAGGTCCAGGATGTGGTCGGGAGTTACCTGCTGGACACAGGTGCTTCCAGTACTATTGTCCACACGGACAATCCCCGTACATCCCCTCTATCTAGTGGGGTGCCCTATAGTCTTGTCGGTTTTGCAGGAAACGAGAAGACAGGGTTTTTCTCTGTTCCCTTGTCCATTCAATTAGGAGCACTCCAGGCGCAGGGGAAATGCGTCCTGATGAATTGGGAGCAGGAGGGAAAGGGGATACTAGGCGCCGACTTTATAGTGGCCCACCAGGTCCTTGTGGACCTGAGGAACCACTGTTTGTGGGGCATAGCAGGAGAAGGGGCTGAGAGAGAGAAGGAGGTAATGGTCATCGAGAGGGCATCAGAGAGAGTGGCTCTGTGTGTCGTGAAGCCCAGAGAGGGGTACGATCTAGAGGTCCTAGTGAGGCAGACCGCGACCGAATATCGAGGCCATGTTAAGCGAAATTTGGCCGCATTCGCTACTCACAAGCACGACTGTGGAAGGGTCACAGGAACAGAGGTCAGGATAGACGGGGATCCCATGTCCCGACCGCAGAAACAGTATAGTTTTCCCCGAGAGGCGGAGGCTGACTTAGAAGTCGCCCTGAGTTCACTGGTTAAGCAAGGCGTTTTGAGGCCCATAGCCACCCACGTGAACTCACCGCTCTGGCCCGTACGGAAGCCAGACAATTCCTGGAGGGCCACGGTAGACTATAGGGTCCTGAATAGGAATATTCCGGCTTGCGCACCTACTGTGGCAGCTGTAGCAGACCTATTAGGGGAAATTCCGGCGTCTGCATCTGTATTTACGGTGCTAGACATCTCGAACGGTTTCTGGTCTATCCCGGTCAGGAAGGAAGACCAGTACAAATTTGCTTTCACATTCAAGGGGCAGCAGTACACGTGGAACTGTCTTCCCCAAGGGTTCCACAATAGCCCCAGTATTTTCCACCAATGTATGGCAGAATGTTTAAAAGAATTTAGTGAGCCCCACAAGATCGTCCAGTATGTGGACGATATTTTGCTATTCACGGACACCAGTGAGGAACATGGGCCCCTAGTAAATGAACTGCTGGAGCTGCTCTGTAAGAGCGGTTTAAAAATAAATCCCAAGAAGGCACAGATAGGGTTACAAGAGGTAAAGTTCTTGGGACTGACCCTTAGGGCCAGAGAAAGGGGTATCGATACAGCAAGAAGGCAGGCAGTGCAGGAACTCCCAGTCCCAACGGACGTGGGGAGGGGTAAGATCATTTCTGGGAGTCACGGGCTACTGCCGAGACTTTATAGAGGACTATGCCGCGACTGCAGCACCTCTGCACCGGCTGCTACGCAAAGGGGTAGAGTGGGAGTGGGATGAGAAGTGCGAATCGGCATTCATCCATTTGAAGCGGGACCTGCAAAAGGCCCCAGCTCTGGGAGCCATTGACTACAGGGAGGAATTTTTCCTGGAGGTAGCCGCAAGCAGCGATGGCCTGAGCGAAGCGCTCCTTCAGGAACGGCACGGCAAGTTAAGGCCAGTGGTGTATTCCTCCAGAGTCCTCACAGAGGTAGAAAGGTCCTATTCAAACTGTGAGCGGCACCTGCCAGTCACATACTGGGCAATGAAGAGGGTACAGGTCTTCATAAGAATGTGCAGGGTTGTAGCAGCCGTAGGGAAGGGCGGGGATAGATATATCCATAAGGTGAAGGCCCATTCCAAAACGGAGCCACGGGGCAAGGGAAATCAGAGGGCGGATTGCTTGGCCAGGGAAGGAGCCAGGAGTGGGAAAGCATGGGACCCCTATGAGGAAGGACAGGTAGCTGCAGCCAGGGAGCGGCCTCGGGAAAAGGAGAGTGCGGGAGTGGTTTTGCCCCGGACCTCACCACGGTCCAGGCACAAGACCCCATTTTAAAGGCTGCCTCAGCAGCCATTTGCAGGCAGGAGTAGATAGAGGGACCGTATGGGGGTAAAGACATGTCAGTAAAGGAAGGCATGTTATTCAAGGGAGATAAGTTGTTAGTGCCTTCCCTGTACAGAAGGGAATTTTTAAAACTAGCCCATGAGGGTCCAGGGGCCGGTCACCCCGGGCCAGAGACCACATGGCAGCGAGTAGAGATGGCAGGATGGTGGCCAGAGCTCAGGGAAGGCGTTCACGACTTTTGTGCAAGCTGTCTGGTTTGCGCAGCAAACAACCCAGACCCCCAGAAAAGGAAGGTTTCTATGGGACACATCAGGAGGGTGGAGGGGCCATGGCAGTCGATTCAAATCGACTACATCGGACCCGTTCCAACCGCACAGGGGGGTTACAAGTACTGCTTAGTCCTTGTGGATGTGTTCTCAAAATGGGTAGAGGCCTTCCCTTGCAGAGCAGCCACCGCAATGGGTACGGCAAAAATCCTGGTTAGGGAGGTGTTCACCAGGTGGGGACTCCCACAGTTTGTGGAGTCGGATCAGAGGAGCCATTTCACAGGACAGGTCATGCAGTCCACCCTTAGAATACTGGGCATCAAGGCCAAGTGGCATGTGGCCTACAACCCCCAGTCCTCGGGTCCGGTGGAGCGGTTGAACCGGACAATAAAGGAAAGGTTAAGGAAGGAAACAGGGGACTCACCCAACCGGTGGGTGGAGGTTTTACCCCTGGTCCTTATGGGGATTCGGGCCAGCCAGTCCAGGAGTACGGGGTACTCTCCCCATGAGCTTATGACAGACCGGGTCATGAGAACGCCTATGCACGTTATGGTCCCAGCCCTAACAGAGGGACAGCTCAGGGAAGTGAACCGGGACAAGTTTGCCAAGAGGCTATTTGAACAACTTAGGCAGCTTCACTGGCAGGCAGCCAGAAACATGGGGGCCCAGCACCAAAGAAACAAGCTACTGCTGGAACCTCGCAGGCATTGCGAGTGGGCAGTGGGAGACCAGGTAATGGTCAGGAGATATGCTAGGGTAGGGGTGTTTGAACCCTTGTATGCGGGCCCATACAACATAGTGGACAAAGCCAGTCCCATGGTGTATGCCATTCAGCTTCCCCGTAGAGTCAAATGGTTCCACATCAACCAGTGTAAATTGTTTGACCCCACAAGGGCAGGGAAAAGTAAGAAAGGGGTACATGTCAGAGAACAGGATCAAGAACAGACCCGGGTTGATGTGGAAACCATAGGGGAGCCAGGCGAGTCCACAGGTAGTCAGCCTGAAGTAGCCGGTTGTGTCCCAGGGCGAGGACTGGAAGCAGCGGAGAAGGAGGTTGACTCCAGCCCTCCACAGGCAGGTACCGTAGACTGCCTAAGAGAGGCAGAACTAGCAGAAACAGAGGAGATGGAGGTATCACCTCTGGTGTGGGAACCCCCGGTCAGACGTAGGAGTGACAGGGTCACTAAACCCCCAGTAAGGTGGTCCCCATCCCTAATTAAACCTAGGGCTAGGGCCGGCCACAGGAGGGCCGGGAAGGAGAGCGGCCGAAACAGGGCACTACGGAGTGCAGCTGGAGGGAGCCCAGTCTCCACAGGGAACGTAAGGGTAAGTCAAAACCCCGTAGTGCAAAGGGAGGTGAGGGGCAGTCACGCCCCTCAACAGGAGGAGTTCTGGCCTGCACGGGTGGGCCCACCAGAGGGGTGGCCCCAGCGTGATGGGGACCAGTTATGAGTTGGCCACCCGGAGACGGGTGGCGTTGTATATAGCATTGGTTTTTGTGTAAGTAGATGTAGTTAGCGTAACTAGAGATAAGGTTTTGTATAGCTACAGGGGAGTACAGGGACAGACAGTACAGGATCGAAGGGATGTGCTGTGGTAAAGTGGACCACAGCAGACAAATCAAAGCCCCAAATGCCATTATTAGGCAGATAGCTTTGTGGAGGCAAGGAGGTGTTTCGCTTTGTTTTCCAGATGGGTAGCCCCGCCGTATGGATGATGGCAATGATGTGCCTCCGGATGTGCGTGGCGCGTCGCGGGGACACGGAGGAGTCCATCGTATATGGGTGCTCAGGGGACAGAGCACCCCTCGTGTCTACTGGGCAAGGAAACCTGGTAGCGGATAGCCAGGCCGGATACTCCCATGAGGGGAGATGGCCTGGATGGCTGGGGTCAAACTCGACCAGGTTCTCCAGCCACAGGAGCTTCGCCTACGGGGAAGCATCCATACTCTGTGCCGAGATACAGATGGCTACCGACCGGGTTAGGGTGACTGAGGGCAGGCGGGTGTGTTTAACCTGTAAGGGGGACGTTCCTTTGGGGAGATGGTGGTGGCTCAGGAAGCTGAGCTCGGACATGAGGGGTCGATCCTCGGACTGGGAAAGACTGGACAATGATACCTACCGGACCATCACGGGGTCACCGGGAGGGATCACTATATGTTGGGACAAATGGTGGGCCTATGACCAGGGGCTTTATTTATGTCTATGGGGGTCTGCCAAGGTGTGTCCGGTAGGGGCATCAATCACTTTCGTCAAGTGGTGGCAGAACCCCGGGAACGGGATAGATTGAGACCACAGTGGGCAGGCATGTGTGGCCCCCAGGGCTGGGATGACAGTAAAAGCCACCGAATTGCTGGTTCACGTGAAGAAGCCCCTACCCACAGCCCAACCGATCGACCCTCACAACTGTCCAACGACCACCAAAGGGCTGGGGAATGGGTTAGCACTTGTCCCAACCAAAAGGGTGCTGTACCAGGGAGTGCATTACGCTGTGGCCTCAGTAGTATTTAATTTGACTGAAGTGCGGTTACCTGCATGGTGCCCCCGCGAGACGGAATTATTATGTCAGGCCCTGCTAAAAGACATGTTCCAGAAATTCCACAACCTGGATTTTGGGGACATAGACATAGAAGAGATGTACCGCGGGGGAGGGGATTTCAGTTTGGGGTCCGGTAGGCAAAGATGAGGGGTGGTTAACGACGGGTTTACAGCATTTAACACGGGGACGTCTATTATTAATAGCATGGACAACGTAGAACTGGCCCTGCAGATCAATCAGTTGAAGGGCCAGTTACGAAAGATTCTGGGGGAGGAAAATGCGGTGGTAGGATCGGGACTGCACGAAGAGGTGGCAATGACTCTACATCTAAAGGAAATCATAGCACAATTGGAGACACATGCAAAAACGATAAACGCTTTGATTAAAGAGGACAGGAATGCGTCCGATCAGGCTGCACAGAATGAGGTGTGTGGGCTGTATGGTGCGTGGTTGTTGGGGGACGGGAGGAGCAACCTGGAAGACCTGAGGCAAGGTCGGGTCCCCTCCTGGATAAGCAACCAGCACCTAGCAGCGCTACACCCTTATAACAGCACTTTGAGTCCTTGTCAGCTTCGTGTCGCCTCCGAGGCCTACCCGGTACCGGTGGATTGCGGAAAATCCAATCACACCATAATGGGAGTGGTCGTAAAAATCCCGGTGATGGGAACCTCGGCACGACCAGCTCCTCTGTACCGAGTGCAGAACGTGGGAGTTGTTCGTGGGGGGGTGCATATTCGCTATGGGTAGGTCCCGCCCTATGTCATAGTAAGGGAGTAAGCTGTGACAGGCATTGACCTTTTGGGTTGTCGGAGCCGGGGAGCACAGGCAATCCTGTGTCCCCAGCACATGGGCGCTGAGGCTAGGCCTCAGTGTGGGTTCAGGACTGTTGGGGCACAGCCTATAAACTGCACCATGGAGGCGATGGCGGCAGACCATGTCCCTCCACAGGTGGCGTATATAGGCAGTTGGACGTACTGTGTCACCACAAGTGCCCAGCGGTATCAGCACGGACCACTGCTGTGGTGCCCGATACCGCACAGCAGCTTCTGCTTTAAACCCAGGGCAGAAGTCCATGTGGCACAGCTGCGAATATTACCCATCCCGGAACCTTCTTCGGTTTATCTGGGGTAGTACAAGTGGGTTGGCCTGTGGTGGGTTTATCTGGGGTAGTACAAGTGGGTTGGCCTGTGGTGGGTTTATCTGGGGTAGTACAAGTGGGTTGGCCTGTGGTGGGTTTATCTGGGGTAGTACAAGTGGGTTGGCTGTGGTGGGTTTATCTGGGGTAGTACAAGTGGGTTGGCCTGTGGTGGGTTTATCTGGGGTACAATAAATGGGTTCTCATTTTTAAGTTTAGTTTAAAGACACAGCACAGAAACAGGCTCTTCGGCCCACCGAGTCCGTACCGCCCAACGATTCCCGCCCACCAACACTACCCTACAGACTAGAGTCATAAAGTGACACAGTTTGGAAACAGGCCCTTCGGCCCAACTTGCCCACACCGACCAACAATATCTCAGCTACGCTAGTCCCACTTGCCTGCGCTTAGGCCATATTCCTCCAAACCTGTCCTATCCATGTACCTATCTAAATGTTTTTTAAAACGATTGGATAGTCTCAGCCTCAGCTACCTCCTCTGGCAACTTGTTCCATACACCCACCACCTTTTGTGTGAAAACGTTACCCTTCGGATTCTTATTAAATCTTTTCCCCTTCACCTTGAACATATGTCCTCTGGTCCTCGATTCCCCTACTCTGGGCAAGAAACTGTGCATCTACCCGATCTATTCCTCTCATGATTTTGTATACCTCTATAAGATCTCCCCTCATCCTGCTGAGCTCCATGGAATAGAGACCCAGCCTACTCAACCTCTCCCCATAGCTCACACCCTCTAGTCCTGGCAACATCCTCGTAAATCTTCTCTGAATCCTTTCAAGCTTGACAATATTTTTCCTATAACATGGTGCCCCGAACTGAACACAATATTCTAAATGCGGTCTCACCAACGTCTTATACAATTGCAACATGACCTCCCAGTTTCCACAATCAAAACTCTGACTGATGAAGGCCAATGTGCCAAATCCTTTTTGACCACCTTATCTACCTGCGACTCGACCTTCAAGGAACCATGCACCTGCACTCCTAGATCCCTCTGCTCTTCAACACTACCCAGAGGCCTACCATTTACTGTGTAGGTCCTGCCCTTGTTCAGTGTCCCAAAATGCAACATCTCACACATCTCTGTATTAAATTACATCAATCATTCCTCAGCCTACCTGGCCAATCGATCCAGATCTTGCTGCAATCTTTCACAACCATCTTCACTATCTGCAAAACCACTCACTTTTGTATCATCAGCAAACTTGCTAATCTTGCCCTGTATGTTCTGATCCAAATCATTGATGTAGATGACAAACAGTAGCGGGCCCAGCACCCAATCCTGAGTCACACCAGTAGTCACAGACCTCCAGTCCGAGAAGCAACCTTCCACCATCACACTCTGCTTCCTTCCGTGGAGCCAATTTGCTATCCATTCAGCTATCTTTCCTTGGATCCCATGGGATCTAACCATCCAGAGCAGCCTACCATGCAGAACCTTGTAGAATGTCGTACTGAAATCCATGTACATAACATCTACAGCTCTGCCCTCATCGACCTTTCTGGTCCATCTTCAAAATAAATCAATCAGATCTGTGAGACATGACCTCCCACGTATAAAACCATGCTGACTATCCCCAATCAGCCCTTGCCCATCCAAATGCCTGTATAACCTATCCCTCAGAATACTCTCTAGTAACTTTCCAGCTGCAGATGTTAAGCTCACCGGCCTATAGATCCCAGCATTTTCCCTGCAGCCTTTCTTGAAAAGAGGCACAACATTTGCCACCCTCCAGTCTTCCAGCACCTCTCTTGTATTTAAGAACGACTCGTAAATTTCCCCTCTAGTTTCCCACAGTGTCCTCGGATATATCTGATCAGGTCCCGGAGATTTGTCTACCTTCAAACTCGACAGTACCTTCAATACATCCTCGACGGTAACACTGACTGCTCTTAAGACACTTCCATTGACTGCTCCAAGTTCCTCCGTCCTACTGTCCTAGCGGAGCTGGTCCTTACCCTCAATAACTTTCCCTTTGACTCCTCCCATTTCCTCCAACTTATCCAAACCATATCAACCCATCCAAACTGCGTTAGCAAACCCATCGAGGAGATTGGTCCCAGCCTCGAGGTGCCACCTGCCCTCAGAACCAGTGCCAGTGCCCGAGGAATATACAGCCCTCCCTCCGGCATCATCACTCCCCTAATCATCACCCACACTCCCTTCCCACACCCACACTCACTGTACCAGCTACTGGGAACAATCTGGAGATTAGCATCTTTGCACGCGTTAGAACAGCGAGTTTATCAAATACAAGCACCCTGATAATAGAATATAAAGACAGGGATGTAACGCTGAGGCTTTATAAGGCACTGGCCAGACCACATTTGGAGTATTGGGAGCGGTTTTGGGCTCCACATCTGAAGAAGGAAATGCTGGCATTAGAGAGGGTCCAGAGGAGGTTTACGAGAATGATCCCAGGAATGAGTGTGTTGACGTGTGATGAGCATTTGTAGACACTGGGCCTGTACTCACTGGACCTGTACTCGCTGTAGGTTGAGAAGGGACTTCATTGAAACTTGCCGAATAATGAAAGGCCTGGATAGAGTGGATGTGGAGAGGATGTTTCCACTAGTGGGAGAGTTTAGGACCAGAGGCCATAGCCATAGAACAAAACCACGCACCTTTAGAAAGGAGACAAGGTGGAATTTCTTTAGTTAGGGAGTGATGAATCTGTGAAATTCATTGCCACAGACGTCTGAGGAGGCCAAGACAATGGGTATGTTTAAGGTGGAGATTGATAAGATTCTTGATTAGTACGGGTGTCGGAGGTTATGGGGAACAGGCAGGAAAATGGGGTTGAGAGGGAAAGATAGATCAGCCATGATTGAATAGTGGAGTAGGCTTAGATACATAGAAAATAGGTGCAGGAGTAGGCCATTCGGCCCTTCGAGCCTGCACCGCCATTCAATATGATCATGGCTGATCATCCAACTCAGTATCCCGTACCTGCCTTCTCTCCATACCCCCTGATCCCTTTAGCCACGAGGGCCACATCTAACTCCCTCTTAAATATTGCCCATGAACTGGCCTCAACTACCCTCTGTGGCAGAGAGTTCCACAACTCTCTGTGTAAAACAGTTTTTTCTCATCTCGGTCTTAAAGGATTTACCCCTTATCCTTAAGCTGTGACCCCTTGTCCTGGACTTCCCCAACATGGGGAACAATCTTCCTGCATCTAGCCTGTCCAACCCCATAAGAATTTTGTAAGTTTCTATAAGATCCCCTCTCAATCTCCTAAATTCTAGCGAGTATAAGCCAAGTCTATCCAGTCTTTCTTCATATGAAAGTCCTGACATCCCAAGAATCAGTCTGGTGAACCTTCTCTGCACTCCCTCTATGGCTATAATGTCCTTCCTCAGATTTGGAGACAAAAACTGTACGCAATACTCCTGGTGTGGTCTCACGAAGACCCTGTACAACTGCAGTAGAACCTCCCTGCTCCTGTACTCAAATCCTTTTGCTATGAAAGCTAACATACCATTCGCTTTCTTCACTGCCTGCTGCACCTGCAAGCCTAATTTCAATGACTGGTGTACCATGACACCCAGGTCTGCTGCATCTCCCCTTTTCGTAATCGGCCACCATTTAGATAATAGTCTGCTTTCCTGTTTTTGCCACCAAAGTGGATAACCTCACATTTATCCACATTATATTGCATCGGCCAAACATTTGCCCACTCACCCAGCCTATCCAAGTCACCTTGCAGTCTCCTAGCATCTGCCTCACAGCTAACACTGCCCCCCAGCTTAGTGTCATCCGCACACTTGGAGATGTTGCCTTCAATTCCCTCATCCAGTTCATTAATATAAATTGTAAATAGCTGGGGTCCCAGCACTGAGCCTTGCGGTACCCCACTAGTCACTGCCTGCCATTCTGAAAAGGACCCGTTTACTCCTACTCTTTGCTTCCTGTTTGCCAGCCAGTTCTCTATCCACATCAATACTGAACCCCCAATACGGTGTGCTTTAAGTTTGTATACTAATCTCTTATGTGGGACCTTGTCGAAAGCCTTCTGAAAGTCCAGATACAACACATCGACTGGTTCTCCCCTATCCACTCTACTAGTTACATCCTCGAAAAATTCTATAAGATTCGTCAGACATGATTTACCTTTTGTAAATCCATGATGACTTTGTCCAATGATTTCACCACTTTCCAAATGGCCTAATTCTGCTCCTATAATTTATGAACAATATAACACAACCTCAATTCAGCTGCTTGGACCTCACTCTAATTCCATTAAGAACCTTGGGCTCGGGATACTCAGTTGACACTATAAATTCACCAGTGTTGTTCTGTCAAACAGACTGCTAAATACAGCCCTGGGCCCACCCCAATCCCTCCACCTTTAATCCTTTAATCTCAACATGACTGTTTCTCCTCATGCTTTGCCTCAAGTGCTCCAAACCTCAGTGAAGATTTTCTCTTCATATTGTCCTGCAGACATCAATGATCGATGAAGTGAGATGTGAAATGGAGCAGGTCCTTACCCAGTAATGCCAGCAGCACCCACTTCTTCACGTGAGGGACACACCTGGAGGGGAAACACACACAAGTCAGCCGACTATTGAACCCAACCCCGTCTCAAGCGAGATGGATACAAAAACCTGTCGTAACTCAGTGGGTCGGGCAGCATCTCTGGAGTCTGAAGAAGGGCGTTGTCCTGAAATGTCACCCATTCCTTCTCTCCAGAGACGCCAAGGACCCACGCTGCTGACAGACCGTCAGTACACACACCCAAAGCTCAGAGCCACGGCGACACTGGTGCAAAGATTAGTCAACCTAGGGTGCAGTATCACAGGGCTGTTCTATGGATGTATCTGGGGTAGAGTGTGGGCAGGCTATCTTGTAGTCCGTGGCTCAAAGGGCCGAATGGCCTACTTCTGCACCTATTTTTCTATGTTTTTCCTATGTTTCTAGTGGGTTTATCTGGGGTAGTACAAGTGGGTTTATCTGGGGTACAATTAAGACACTTCCATTGACTGCTCCAAGTTCCTCCGTCCTACTGTCCTAGCGGAGCTGGTCCTTACCCTCAATAACTTTTCGTTTGACTCCTCCCATTTCCTCCAAATTTTCCTTTGACTCCTCCATTTCCTCCAAATTCAAGGCGTAGATATGAGCACGCGCAAGGGCCCCAGCTATGCCTGCCTCTTTGTAGGGTACGTCGAACCGTGGCCCTATCCCCGACCTCTAGCTCCGCAACATCGACGACTGCATCTGCACCCAGGATGAGGTGCTCCAAACCAGGGCATCGGAGATGTCCTCATTCTTTAGGGAACGGGGAGTTCTCCTCTTTGTCTACATATGAGGCTCTCACCAGCGTCTCTTCTTTTTCCCGTAGCTCTGCTCTCACTCCCCATCCCCCTACGCTTTACCTCCCCCATGACTCCATCCAAGGACCTAAGCAGTCTTTCCAGATGAGGCAGAGGTTCACCTGCACCTCCTCCAACCTCATCTATTGCATCCGCTGCTCTAGGTGTCAACTGCTCTACATCGGTGAGATCAAGCATAGACTTGGTGATCCCTTCACCCAACACCTCCGCACACTTCGCATTAACCAACCTGATCTCCGGGTGGCTCAGCACTTCAACTCCCCATCCCATTCCGAATCCGACCTTTCTGTCCTGGGCCTCCTCCATGGCCAGAGGAGTCCCACCGCAAATTGGAGCAGCACCTGATATTTCGCTTGGATAGTTTACACCCCAGCGGTATGAACATTGACTTCTCCAATTTCAGGTAGTCCTTGCTTTCTCCCTCCTTCCCCTCCCCTTCCCAGCTCTCCCACAGCCTACTGTCTCCGCCTCTTCCTTTCTTCTTTCCGACCACCCACCTCCACATCAGTCTGAAGAAGGGTCTCGACCAGAAACGTCACCTGTTCCTTCGCTCCATAGATGCTGCCTCACCCGCTGAGTTTCACCAGCATTTTTGTCCACCTTCCGTCCCACTGTTTCTCCTCGGTAAATACAGAGGAGAAATATTCATTGAGGACCTTGCCCATTTCCTGTAGCTTCACACAGATGTGACTGCTTTGATTCCTGAGAGGTCCCACTCTCTCTCTCTGGTTACCCTTTTCCCCCTTATGTATTTATAAAATCTTTTGGGATTGTTGCTACCCACCAGAGCTATCTCCTGGCCCCTTTTTGCCCTTCTGATCACCTTTTTCAGTTTACTCCTTAGTTCCCGAAACTCCTCCAGGGATGCACTTGATCCCAGCTGCCTATACCCGTCCCATGCATCCTTCTTGTTTTTGACCAACGTCTCAATTTCCCTCGTCAGCCAAGCTTCCTTACGTTTGCCTGCTTTGGCCTTCACTCTAACGGGGACGTACATATCCTGAGCTTTCGTCAGCACACTTAAAAACATCCCACTTGGCCCATGTTTCTTTACCCTCTAATAACCTGCTCCAGTCAACTTGTGAGACCTTCTCTCATACCCTCAAAGTTGGCCTTACCACAGTTGTGCATTTGAACACGTGGACCCTCTCCATCCTTATCCATAACTATCTTAAACCTAATCCAACTGTGGTCAGTGGACCCAAAAGGATCCTCCACACACACTTCATTAACCTGCCTTCCCAATTTCCAAATACTAGATCCAGTTTTGCCCTCTCACGTGTGGGGGCCTCCACATACTGTTTAAGAAAACTCTCCTGAACACTTTTGAGGAATTGCACCCCATTTAAATCCTTCACGCTATGATTTTCCCAGTCTATATTGGGAAAGTTAAAATCCCCTACTACAACAACCTTATTTGACCTCCAGCTGTCTTCAATCTCCTGGCACATTTGTTCTTCTAATTCCCGTTGACTATTCGGGCGTCTGTAGTACACCCCAACAAGGCAATCATCCCTTTCTTGTTCCTCAGCTCCACCCATATAACCTCACTAGACGAACCGTCCGTAATGTCCCCTCCTCTTTTCCCCTCACCCCTGTCTGTCCTGAAGCTCCTGTACCCCCGGAAAATTGAGCTGCCAGTCCTGCCCCTCCTTTTACCAGGTTTCAGTCATGGCTACAAGGTCCCAGTCGCTCGAACCTATCCATGACCTCAGCTCATCTGCCTTACCTGTCAGGCCCCCTTTACGTGCAGTTTAAACCAACTGCTCGTTCTCTGCCTTTCACCTGCCTATTCTGTCCACTAACCTTCCACACACCACACTCCATACCAACTTCTAGCCTCTCACGTGTCTCTGTCCTGTACACGATTCCTCCCCCCCCCGTCTAGGGACAATTTACAATTAAACTAAGCCAATCAACCTACAAACCTGTACGTCTTTGTAGTGTGGGAGGACACCGGAGGTACCAGGAAAAACCCACTCAGTTCATTGGGAGAACGCACAAACTGTGAACAGACAGCACCCGTAGTCAGGATGGAATCTGGGTCTCTGCCGCTGTAAGCGTTGTAAGGCATTGTCGGGTACAGTGAGTGTGGGCTGTTCCATGTTGGGTTTATGTAATGTACCTAGACTTTCAGAAAGCATTTGATAAGGTCCCACATAGGAGAATGGTGGGCAAAAGTAGGGCACATAGTATTGGGGGTAGAGTGCTGACATGGATAGAAAATTGGTTGGCAGACAGGAAACAAAGAGTAGGGATTAACGGGTCCCTTTTAGAATGACAGGCAGTGAGTAGTGGGGTACCGCAAGGCTCGGTGCTGGGAACGCAGCTATTTACAATATACATCAATGATTTGGATGCAGGGATTCAAAGTAACATTAGCAAATTTGCAGATGACACAAAGCTGGGTGGCAGTGTGAACTGTGAGGAGGATGCTGTGAGAATGCAGGGTGACAGGTTGGGGGAGTGGGCAGATGCATGGCAGATGAAGTTTAATGTGGATAAATGTGAGGTTATCCGCTTTGGTAGCAAAAACAGGAAGGCATGTTACTATCTAAATGGCGTCAAGTTGGGAAAAGGGGAAGTACAACGGGATCTGGGGGTCCTTGTTCATCGGTCAATGAAAGTAAGCATGCAGGTACAGCAGGCAGTGAATAGAGCGAATGGCATGTTGGCCTTTATAACAAGAGGAATCGAATATAGCAGCAAAGAGGTCATTCTGCAGTTGTACAGAGCCCCCGTGAGACCACACCTGGAGTATTGTGTGCAGTTTTGGTCCCCTAATTTGAGGAAGGACATTCTTGCTATTGAGGGAGTGCAATGTAGGTTCACCAGGTTAATTCCCGGGATGGCGGGACTGTTGTATGCTGAGAGAATGGAGCAGCTGGGCTTGTACACTCTGGAGATTTAGAAGGATGAGAGGGTTTCTTATTGAAACATATAAGATTGTTAAGGGTTTGGACTCGCTAGAGGCAGGAAACATGTTCCCGATGTTGGGGGATTCCAGAACCAGGGGCCACAGTTTAAGAATAAGGGGTAAGCCATTTAGAACGAATAAGAGGAAACACTTTTTCTCACAAAGAGTGGTGAGTCTGTGGAATTCTCTGCCTCAGAGGGCGGTGGAGGCAGGTTCTCTGGATACTTTCAAGAGAGAGCTAGATAGGGCTCTTAAAGATAGTGGAATCAGGGAATATGGGGAGAAGGCAGGAACGGGGTACTCATTGGGGATGATCAGCCACGATCACATTGAATGGAAAGAAGGGCCGAATGACCTACTCCTGCACCTATTGTCTATTGTTGGGGGTTCAGTGTGACTGGGTGTCCTGTGGGAGGGTGTGTTCAGTACAGAGGTGGGGAGGAGATGGAGGAGGCAGCGGGGATGGGTGACTTTGCTTCAGTTGACCAGGTGGAGGAAGGGAGTCTGTGGTCCCCGGAGCACGTACCTGGACAGAGTTAAGACATCGATCAAGGAGATGGCCGTTGTTAACTGGTACCAGGCTGTGCCCAACCACCAGTACACCAGGGGCAGAGCTTTTTCTGAAAGAGACAGCAACACAACATTAGACAACGTTGGGCCCGATGCTTCCCATCAGTGGAAGCGGAGAGAGCTCAGACTCTCCAACACGGAACCCACTGAT
>JAXLNO010003932.1:0-54290 GCA_038087875.1 Malacoraja senta
CTGAAGAAGGGTCTTGACCCTCAAAACGCACCCATTCCCTTCTCTCCAGAGATGCTGTCTGTCCCGCTGAGTTACTTCAGCTTTTTGTGTTTATTTTCCAGATAGAGTGGATGTGGAGAGGATATTTCTACTAGTGGGAGCGTCTAGGACTAGAGGTCACAACCTCAGAATAAAAGGAATTTCTTTAGTCAGAGGGTGGTGAATCTGTGGAATTCATTGCTACAGAAGACTGCGGAGGCCACGTTAATGGATATTTTTAAGACAGATAGACAGATTGTTGATTAGTGCGGGTGTCAGAGGTTACGGGAAGAAGGCAGGAGAATGGGGTTGAGAGGGAAAGATAGATCAGCCTTGATTGAATGGCAGAGTAGACTTGATGGGCCGAATGGCCTAACTCTGCATGGAATTCTGCACCATTGCAGTCTGCTTCATTCCTCCTTCCCATCCATCCCGCAGCTCAGCGGGGGAGCCATGCAGCCCAGCCGCTGGACCCAGCCTTCGTGGAGCAAGGTCAGTCACACCCGCGCAGCCCGACTCTGTACCACACGCCCGCGCAGTTCCACTATGTCCCACACACCTGTGCAGCCCCACTCTGTCCCACATCCGCGCAGTTCCACTATGTCCCACACACCTGTGCAGCCCCACTCTGTCCCACACCCGCGCAGTTCCACTGCTGGACCCAGCCTTCGTGAAGCAAGGTCAGTCACACCCGCGCAGCCCCACTCTACTACACGCCCGCGCAGCCCCACTCTGTACCACACGCCCGTGCAGCCCCACGCAGTTCCACTGCTGGACCCAGTCTTCGTGGAGCAAGGTCAGTCACACCCGTGCAGCCCCACTATGTCCCACGCAGCCCCACCTCCGTTCCACACCCGCGCAGCCCCACAGCTTCCCCACACCCGTCTTCGTGGACCGCCTGGCAGGACAGGTGATGATCCACAGCCGCTGTCCCCCCCCCCCCCCCCCACATGCTCCAGCCCGCTCTGCCCACTGTGGGGATGGGGGTTCACACGAGCTGGCACTGGACACAAAGCTCGGCTTCAATCTGGAGGGGTTGGCATGTCTGTGAGGTACCTGTGCGTGACCCCCGCCCCCTGCCTGACGCCGTCCGTGTGACCCCGGCCCCCTGTGTGACCCTGCCCCTCTGCGTGACCCCTGACCCCCATGTGTGACCCCTGAACCCCATGTGTGACCCGTGCTGTCTCCACAGTCACTCAACACTACAACGAGTCGCTGATCTTCTCCCCCGAGGAGCCGCGCATCTTCTTCAGCATCCGTGAGCCCATCGTCAACCGAGTCTTCACCAGCAGCCTGCACCGTGGCTTCACCACCAAGTAGGTCCCCCCCGCACTGACCCCGTCCCCCCCCTGCACCGTGGCTTCACCACCAAGTGGGTCCCCCCCCCCCCGCGGCTTCACCACCAAGTGGGTCCCCCGTCCCCCCCCCCGCGGCTTCACCACCAAGTGGGTCTCCCCCCCCCCCCCCCGCGGCTTCACCACCAAGTGGGTCCTACTCCCCCCCCCCTGCACCGCGGCTTCACCAAGTGGGTCCCCCGTCCCCCCCCCGCGGCTTCACCACCAAGTGGGTCCTACTCCCCCCCCCCCGCACCGCGGCTTCACCACCAAGTGGGTCCCACTCCCCCCCCCGCACTGACCCCCATCCCACCCTGCACCGCGGCTTCACCACCAAGTGGGTCCTACTCCCCCCCCCCCGCACCGCAGCTTCACCACCAAGTGGGTCCCCCGTCCCCCCCCCTGCACCGTGGCTTCACCACCAAGTGGGTCCCCCGTCCCCCCCCCCGCAGCTTCACCACCAAGTGGGTCCCACTCCCCCCCCGCACTGACCCCCCCCCCTGCACCGCGGCTTCACCACCAAGTGGGTCCCACTCCCCCCCCCCGCACTGACCCCCATCCCACCCTGCACCGCGGCTTCACCACCAAGTGGGTCCCCCGTCCCCCCCCGCGGCTTCACCACCAAGTGGGTCCTACTCCCCCCCCCCCCCCGCACCGCGGCTTCACCACCAAGTGGGTCCCACTCCCCCCCCGCACTGACCCCCATCCCACCCTGCACCGCGGCTTCACCAAGTGGGTCCCACTCCCCCCCCGCACTGACCCCCATCCCACCCTGCACCGTGGCTTCACCACCAAGTGGGTCCCCTGTGCCCCCCCCCCCCCCCGCACTGACTGATGGTGGTGGGTGGGGGTGAGGGGGTTCCTGTACCCGGGTGTGACGGTACCTTTCTCCCAGGCTGTCTGTGGGGGGGGGGGGGGGGGGTGTTGGGGTGAGGATGAGGGGGTGTTCCTGTACCCGGGTGTGACCTCTCTCTCCAGGCTGTCTGTGGAGGGGGGGTGTTGGGGTGAGGATAGTGTGGGGGTGGGGGGTGAGGGGCCTCTGTCCCCGGGCGTAACGGACCTCTCTCTGCAGGCTGGCGGTGCTGGGGTGGGTGTGTTGGTGAGGGGGTCCTGTACCTGGTGTGACGGCACCTCTCTCTCTGCAGGCTGGCGGTGCGATCGCGGTGCTGGGACGCCTGTATGGTGCTAGACGGTGGCACCTCGTTTGAGTTCAATGACGGGGCAGTGGCCACACTGACGGTGGATGAAGACGATGCTCTGTGCACTGTGTTGCTGGAAGAGTGAATGTGGCGGCATCACACCATGCACTGTGCTGGCCCAGCCCAGCTGCCTGACACCCACCGGGGCTCAGTCCCAGGCTACTGTCTGTGGCCCCTCCTGCAGGGACACACACATCCCTGGCCCTGTTGGCATCACTCAGCCAGCCAGCGGTGTTTGCTCAGGAAGCGTTACACTGGACTGCAGCACGGACTCGTGTCTGGGGAACAGCTCCACGGGAGCCAGAGTGCAGCAACTTTATAATCACGGGTAGAGCTCAATAAAATATCATTTTATAATCAACCGTGTGGCATCCTGGGCTTACTGCAAACTCCACCAGAGACCACCTCTTCCTGCTTCCCCCCCCCCCTCAAATCCCTCTCTCCCCCATCTCTCTCCTGCTCTCCCCCTCCCATGTCCCTCTCCCCCCATCCCTCTCCTGCACCCCCCCTCCCCACACATTCTGCACACTATGTGTGGTCTCACCAACAACGTACAGCTGTGTCAAGATGTCCCACCTTTTGTGCTCCATACATTTCCCAATGAAGACAAGTAGTAAACACCTTCTTCACCACCATTCACCTGACTGACTCAGGAATGATGTGCCGGTATTCCCAGATCTCCGTGTTCACCAACACTCTCAGCTCTGGTGAGGAGATGCCTGTGACAGGAGCAGAATGAGGCCATTTGGCCCATCAAGTCTACTCCGCCATTCAATCATGGCTGAACAAGTGTTGCACAGACAAATGTGAAGATGTTTATTGATCTTGTGTGAAACAGGTGAGGGAACAGTGATCTGGGGCCTTAGTACAGACAGGCTGACAACACAGGGATGGGCAGAATGGCAACTGGGGCCAGGTCTCACCAGCGGTTACAGCCGGCCTCACCACGTCCACACAGGCTGTGTGACACCAACAGCACAGACCCTCTGTCCCCACCCCTGGCATCCCACACCCACCCTCCATCATTCAGACTGACCGCTCCGTCCCCAGTCCCACCCTGTATCACACTGACCTTCTGCCCCCACCCTCACACTGACCGCTCCGAGCTGTCCCCACCGTCACTGACCACTCCAAGCTCACTGTCCCCACCGTCACTGACCGCTCACTGTGACCCCACCGTCACTGACCGCTCCGAGCTCAGTGTCCCCACCGTCACTGACCGCTCTGAGCTCACTGTCCCCACCGTCACTGACCGCTCACTGTGACCCCACCGTCACTGACCGCTCCGAGCTCAGTGTCCCCACCGTCACTGACCGCTCTGAGCTCACTGTCCCCACCGTCACTGACCGCTCACTGTGACCCCACCGTCACTGACCGCTCCGAGCTCAGTGTCCCCACCGTCACTGACCGCTCTGAGCTCACTGTCCCCACCGTCACTGACCGCTCAGTGACCCCACCGTCACTGACCGCTCCGAGCTCAGTGTCCCCACCGTCACTGACCGCTCTGAGCTCACTGTCCCCACCGTCACTGACCGCTCACTGTGACCCCACCGTCACTGACCGCTCTGAGCTCACTGTGTCCCCACTGTCACTGACCGCTCCAAGCTCAGTCCCCACCATTACTGACCACTCCAAGCTCACTGTCCCCAGTCCCACCATCACTGACCGCTCCGAGCTAACTGTCCCCACCGTTACTGACCGCTCCGAGCTCACTGTCTCCACCGTCACTGACCGCTCCGAGCTCAGTGTCCCCACCGTCACTGACCGCTCTGAGCTCACTGTCCCCACCGTCACTGACCGCTCACTGTGACCCCACCGTCACTGACCGCTCTGAGCTCACTGTGTCCCCACTGTCACTGACCGCTCCAAGCTCAGTCCCCACCATTACTGACCACTCCAAGCTCACTGTCCCCAGTCCCACCATCACTGACCGCTCCGAGCTAACTGTCCCCACCGTTACTGACCGCTCCGAGCTCACTGTCTCCACCGTCACTGACCCCACCGTCACTGACCACTCCGAGCTCACTGTCCCCACCGTCAGTGACCGCTCCGAGCTCACTGTCCCCACCGTCACTGACCGCTCCAAGCTCACTGTCCCACCGTCACTGACCGCTCCGAGCTCACTGTCCCCAGTCCCACCGTCACTGACCGCTCCGAGCTCACTGTCCCCAGTCCCACTGACCGCTCCGAGCTCACTGTCCCCACCGTCACTGACCGCTCCAAGCTCACTGTCCCACCGTCACTGAACGCTCCGAGCTCACTGTCCCGTCCCACTGTCACTGACCGCTCCGAGCTCACTGTCCCCAGTCCCACCGTCACTGACCGCTCCAAGCTCACTGTCCCACCGTCACTGACCGCTCCGAGCTCACTGTCCCCAGTCCCACCGTCACTGACCGCTCCGAGCTCACTGTCCCCAGTCCCACCGTCAGACCGCTCCAAGCTCACTGTCCCCACCGTCACTGACCACTCACTGTGACCCCACCGTCACTGACCGCTCCGAGCTCACTGTCCCCAGTCCCACCGTCACTGACCACTCCGAGCTCACTGTCCCCACCATCACTGACCGCTCCGAGCTCACTGCTGACCGCTGCCCTCCTGTCCCACCGCTGGCCTGAGATCGGGGAGCACTGTCCACTCTATGCCAGCACGCAGACAGCTGGCACTCTCCCCATGACCAGTGGCGTTACACAGCCGTGGCTGGACCATCAGAGTGTACGTAAAGCCAGTCGGCAGCTGATGCCCCACACCGTCCTGGCCTTTCCCTGGGCCGGAGTGGGCCGAGCGATGCTGGTCAGTGGGAAGGCATTGACCTTGATCTGTGGGATGAGGTCCTTCACATTGAGCGTGGAGTTATGCACCAGTCCAAAGATGCTGAGAGTCTTCAGGGTGGTGATGTGGGCCAACTCCCTGTACAACACACCAACACCAACACACCAAGTCAACAAGCACCACAGGCAAAGACAACTGCAAGTGTCCAGAGAGCAGTCAGTATTACCGTCGCAGATAGATGTATGAAGATAGACAAATCTCCCGGATCAGATATATCCAAGGCCACTGTGGGAAGCTAGAGAGGAAATTGCATAAATCCTGTCGTGATTTATGACTTGTCGTTAAATACAGTCGAGATGCTGGAAAACTGGAGGGAGGAAAATCTTGTGTGTCTATTCAAGGGCTGCAGGGGAAAGCCTGGGAACTACAGGCCAGTGAGCTTAACATCTGTGGTCAGAAAGTTACTGGAGAGTATTCTGAAGGATAGGATATACATGCACTTAGATGGACAAGTGCTGATTAGGGATAGTCACCATGGTTTATACCTGGGAGGTCATGTCTTATGTATCTGATGGATTTTTGAAAATGTGATCAAAAAGATTGAAGACAGAGCTGTAGACAATGAATACACAGACTTCAGTGAGGCGTTCGACAAGGTTCCACATGGTAGGCTGCTCTGGAAGGTTAGATCGCATGGGATGCAAGTAGGGATAGCTGAATGGATCGAAAATTGGCTCCATGGAAGGAAGCAGAGGGTGATGGTGGAAGGTTGCTTCTCAGACTGGATGCCTGTGACTAGTGGTGTGCCTCAGGGTTCAATGCTGGGCCCGTTACTGTTTGTCATCTACATCAATGATTTGGATGAGAACATACAGGGCAAGATTAGCAAGTTCGCTGATGATACAAAAGTTGTGGTTTTGCAGATAGTGAAAATGGTTGTGAATGATTGCAGCAGGATCTGGATCGATTGGCCAGGTGGGCAGGGGAATGGTTGATGGAATTTAATACAGGGAAGTGTGAGGTGTTGCATTTTGGGCGTCGAACAAGGGCAGGACCTACACAGTGAATGGTAGGCCTCTGGGTAGTGTTGTAGAGCAGAGGGATCTAGGAGTACAGGTGCATGGTTCCTTGAAGGTCGAGTCACAAGTAGATACGGTGGTCAAAAAGGCTTTTGGCACTTTGGCCTTCATCAGTCTAAGAGTATTGAGTATAGAAGTTGGGATGTCATGATGCAGTTGTATAAAATATTGGTGAGACCTCATTTTAAGGATTGTGGCATAATGTTACAGGAAAGATATCAAGGGTGTAAAGGGTACAGAGAAGATTGATGACAAAGACTTGAGGGCCTGAGCTATAGGGAGAGGTTGAGTTGGCTTGGAGAGCAGGAGGATGAAGGGAATCTTATAGAGGTGTATAAGATTCCCCTAATTCTGATTTTCTGAAAGCCTTTGAAAAGGTGCCACACGTGAGGCCCGAAGGAAGATGAGAGCATCAAATGATGAGGTATCAAAGGGGCAGATACTAGCATGGACAGCAGGTTGGTTGGTTGGCAGAAGGCAAAGAGTGGCAATAAAGGGGGCTTTTTCAGGTTGGCTGCCAGTGACTAGCAGAGTTCCGCAGGGTCGGTGCTGGGGCCGTTGCTCTTCACGTTGTATATTAATGATTTGGATAAGGAGATTGATGGCTTTGTGACCAGGTTTGCGGATGATACGAAAATAGGTGGAAGGGCACGTAGTGTAGAGAAAGCAGTGACTCTGCAGCGCGGAAACAGGCCCTTCAGCCCAGCGGGTCCGCGCCGACCAGTGATCCCCGCACATCAACACTATCCTACACCCACTAGCGACAATTTTTACAGTCACCAAGTCAATTAACCTACAAACCTGCACGTCTTTGGAGTGTGGGAGGAAACCGAAGATCTCAGAGAAAACCCACTCAGGTCTCGGGGAGAAGGTACAAACTCCGTACAGACAGCACCCGTTGTCGGGATGGAATCCGGGTCGCCGGTGCTGCAAGCGCTGTAAGGCAGCAACTCTACCGCTGCACCACCAAATATAGTGCAGCAAAGTGTGGAGTCATGCATTTTGGTCTTAGGAATAAAGGCATCGACTATATTCTAAATGGGATCAGAATCCAGAAATTGGAGGTGCAAAGGGACTTAGGAATGCTGGTGCAGAATTCCCAATAAGTTCATCTGCAAGTTGAATTGTGAGTAAAGAAGCAAACGCAATGCTAGGATAGAACTGCAGATGCAAATCAAAGGTAGACACAAATGCTGGAGCGGGTGAGGCAGCATCTCTGGAGAGTAGGAATTGGCAATGTTTCGGGTCGAGACCCTCTTCAGACTGATGTCAGGAGAGGGGGCGGGACAGAGATAGAATGTAGTCGGAGACAGTAAGACTGGTGGGAGAACTGGAAAGGGGGAGGGGATGGAGAGAGAGGGAAAGCAGGGCTATTTGAAGTTAGAGAAGTCAATGTTGTGTGTAAACTACCCAAGCGAAATATGAGTTGCTGTTCCTCCAACTCACTGGGCTCTGACAATGGAGGAGGCTCCTGGACAGAAAGGTCAGATTGGGAATGGGAGGGGGAATTGAAGTGCTGAGCAACCCGGCGATCAGGTAGGTTAAAGTGGACTGAGCGGAGGTGTTCAGCGAAACGATCGCCGAGCCTGCACTTGGTCTCGTCGATATACAGGACTTGACACCTGGAACTCCAACCTCATCTGCTCTATCCGCTGTTCCAGGTGACGGGTGGGAGGGGTGGGGGAGTGGGGTGGGCGGTGATGGGTCCCACACTTACCCCACAGATGCTGCTGGGATATGGTGGCATCGGCTCAGGCCCAGGTGCTGCAGGTGAGGGAGCTGCTGGAGGGACGGGAAACAGGCCGGGGTCAGCATCGAGCTGTCACTGGGGAGAGAGCACACAGTCAGGGGGAGAGAGAGGGGGGGGTGCAGCGAGATGGGGGGGGGGGCAGCGAGAAGGGATGTTAGTGCAGGGGGTGAGGGGAGGCGGTGTTAGTGAGGGGAGAGGGAGGGGGTGTTAGCAGTGATGGAAATGGGGGGTACGCAGGGGGACGGCGTTACTCTACTTTTCAGTTTCCAGTTTATGTCCAATTACTGTACAAGAAGGGAGTCAGAGTTGTTAAATACGGATTTTTTTTTAAATGACCATGAATAATCCGTTACAACGAGTCACGCTGCATCGGCTATGAGATGAAAACGATTTGTTAACTACCACTGTTAGCACTTGTTAACAGCCAGTAGTTAACATGTAGGTGAGGCCACACCTGGAGTATTGCGTACAGTTTTGGTCACCAAATCTGAGGAAAGACATTCTTCTCATAGACGGAGTACAGAGAAGGTTCACCAGACTGATTCCTGGGATGGCAGGACTTCCATATGAAGAAAGATTGGATAGACTCGGCTTGTACTCGCTAGAATTTAGAAGATTGAGGGGGGATCTTATAGAAACTTACAAAATTCTTAAGGGGTTGGACAGGCTAGATGCAGGAAGTTTGTTCCGATGTTGGGAAGTCCAGAACTAGGGGTCACAGTTTAAGGATAAAGGGGAAGTCTTTTAGACCGATATGAGAAAATCATTTTTCACACTGAGTGGTGAGTCTGTGGAATTCTCTGCCACAGAAGGTAGTTGAGGCCAGTTCATTGGCTATATTTAAGAGGGAGTTAGATGTGGCCCTTGTGGCTAAAGGATCCGGGGGTATGGAGAGAAAGCAGGTACGGGATACTGAGTTGGATGATCAGCCATGATTATATTGAAGGGCTCGAAGGGCCGAATGGCCTACTCCTGCACCTATTTTCTATGTTTCTATGTTATACAATGTGTCATCAATACATCGATCCACATTCCTCAGTAAATGTAATTGTGTTTTGACAAGTATTAATGACACCGCGTTCCTTTGAATAAAATTCATGGGGAAATTTAATAAACTCACTGTCATTGCTCCGGACCGCGAGCTTCTTCTGGTGTGCAGGTAGTCACGTTATTTTATTATTCAACGTTATTTTATTATTCTCTCGCTCTCTCTGATGAGGAGGGGATCTTATAGAAACATTTAAAATTATAAAAGGACTGGACAAGCTAGATGCAGGAAAAATGTTCCCAATGTTGGGCTAGTCCAGAACCAGAGGCCACAGTCTTAGAATAAAGGAGAGGTCATTTAAGACTGAAGTGAGAAAAAACTTTTTCACCCAGAGAGTTGTGAATTTGTGGAATTCCCTGCCACAGAGGGCAGTGGAGGCCAAATCATTGGATGGATTTAAGAGAGAGTTAGATAGAGCTCTAGGGGCTAGTGAATCAAGGGATATGGGGAGAAGGCAGGCACGGGTTATTGATTGGGGACAATCAGCCATGATCACAATAAATGGCGGTGCTGGCTCGAAGGGCCGAATGGCCTCCTCCTGCACCTATTTTCTATGTTTCCCTCCCTCTCTCACTGTGTCTCTCTGTCTTTCGCTGGAGTAACTCAGTGGGTCAGGCAGCATCTCTGGAGAGAAGGAATAGGTGACGTTTTGGTTCGAGACCCTTCTTCGGACCCTCCATAGATCCAGACTGACCTGCTGAGTTCTCCAGTACTTTATGTTTTGCTCTTAAAATAAATCCGTGGTCGCTGAAGAAACAACACGATAGACCACTCTGGAAGTGCTGTACACTTCACCATAATACACCCCGAGTGATTTAATGGGGTTAGATTTGTTTTAATCTGTTGTCTAGAATTAATCGATACCCACCCCATCGGAATTCCAATTTTTTTGTTTTCCTATTTGTCAATTTTTTGTGCCCGATTATTTGGCGGGCAATCAAGCGCTGTCTCTCAGGGGGTTGTGTCCAATCACCGACCAGCTTCCCTTCAAATTCCCGTCCAATCAAGCGCTGTCTCTAAGGGGGTTGTGTCCAATCACCGACGAGCTTCCCTTCAAATTCCCGTCCAATCAACAAATTCCCGTCCAATCAGCTGCTGTCTCCAAGGGCATTACTTTTTCTATTATCTGCCCCCAATAAGAAACTGCATTTTCAGATTAAGTGTTTCAGCTAAATTAGAATGGATGGGGAGAAATTAAATAAGTAGTACCAATAGTTTTTTCCAGCCTAAATCGTGAGTGGTGATTATTTTATATCACTCTCAAATCACTATAAATGTCAGATTTGTGTACCCCTGTGAAAATGAGCATGCTGAGATACTTTAAAAGACAGCCGAACATGCAGAAAGAGGAGGTGACAGAAATGTTCCATTATCATGGAACATTTTGTAATGTAAACAGAGAGAGAGAGAGAGAGAGAGAGAGAGAGAGAGAGAGAGAGAGTTGCAAGAAAGCAGCTATGACATATAATACACAATAAACTATATTATAAATACACAATAAACAAGTTATGCATTCTTGTACTCTTACATGGGTATGACCGCACATAAAAGTATCCCACCCCCTTCCTTCCCAACCTCAGCCTCACGGCCCTTAGAGTACCCCTAGTTCTTAAAACCCATTTCCATCACTGGGTGTTAGTGAGGGGAGGGGAGGGGGTGTTAGTGTGGGGAGGGGGTGTTAGTGTGGGGAGGGGATGTTGCTGACCTCATGTCCAGATTGGTGATCCGTGGGCACCGCAGACACAGGACCTGCACGTCTAGACACAGAGCAGAGATATCACAGACGGCCCCGTCCCAGTTGACCCCCTCCCCCTGTCTGGGTGTCAGTGAGGTTCTTCACCCACCCACCCCTTTCAGTGTCCCATTCTCCCCCCTGCCCCTCTTCCCCTGACCGCCACCCCCCCGTACCAGTGTGTGTGTGTGTGTGTGTGTGTGTGTGTGTGTGTGTCTGTGTGTGTGTCCCAGTGTGTGTGTGTCCCAGTGTGTGTGTGTGTGTGTGTGTCCCAGTGTGTATGTGTGTGTGTGTGTGTCCCAGTGTGTATGTGTCCCAGTGTGTGTGTGTGTGTGTGTGTGTATGTGTCCCTGTGTGTGTGTGTGTCTGTGTGTGTGCGCGTGTGTGTCTGTATGCGTGTGTGTCTGTGTGTGTCCCAGTGTGTGTGTGTGTCCCAGTGTGTGTCCGTGTCCCAGTGTGCGTGTCTGTGTGTGTGTGTGTGTGTGTGTCCCCCCCTGTACCAGTGTCGGTGAGGCTGCGGCGGTGGCCGCTGATGTTGAGTTGGGTGACCGTCTCTGGGACCTGAGTCACCGTCACACCCACGTGGGACTGTCCAAACCCACACCACGACACATTCACCTCCTCCAACCTGGGGGGGGGGGGGGGGGGGCAGCAACAAGTGAGGGGGGGTAAAACACACCATACAATCACTTCTCTCCCCCACCCACCCTCTCTCTCCGGCCCTCGTCCCGTCAGTGACGCGGGGACAGGTGCAAGGCTGGTGTGGTGATCCAGCCAGTGGGAGGGGGCAGTGTGTGTAGAAGGACAACGTCCAGATACTTCATGATGGTTGGAATTAAATAAGGTAAAAGGGAGCGTGGATGTGGCAATGGGCATCTCTTGTTGAGCAGCTGCAGAGAAGGGGATGAGAATCTTACGTTCAGACACGTTATCTCCTGTATTCGCTCCTGTATTCATTGTCTGAGTGTAGCCTTTCTCAGGCCATTCTATGGGGATGCGTGGCATGGGCATGGGCAAACACAACAGCAATAGTTGGGTACACCACCCACCCCTCCCCCTGCCGCCAGTGGCTCAGAAACATCGCAGACGAGGGAGGGGGGCTTGAAAGATGAGATGAAATAATGTCAAGATACCCTCGTATTATGTTTCACTTGTAGGAACCATCTGTTCTTGAATAAGATTAACATCAACTAAAAACATATTATGGTCAAATAAATAAATAATTAATATTTCGTAGATAATAACAGGAAAACGTATAGCCAAGGACAACGTTTTTTTCCGCTTTCCCTTCGTCAATTTTCTCGACAGTGTGAGTGAGAGGGGTCGGGGGGCTGGTAGGGGACGTGTGACAGGGGACGTGTGACCAGTGGATGGTCACATCATTTCAGGTCGGAGACCCTTCTTCAGACTAGTGTCAGAGGAAAGGGAAACGAGGGATATAATGAATGAATACATTTATTGACCACATACAAGGAATTTGCCTTGGTGCTCCGCTCGCAAGTAAGACGGTGATGTGGAGAGATAAAGAACAAGGAATGAAAGATATGTATAAAAGTAACGATGATAAAGGAAACAGGCCATCGTTAGCTGTTTGTAGGGTGAAAATGAGAAGCTGGTGCGACTTGGGTGGGGGAGGGATAGAGAGTGGGGGAATGCCGGGGCCACCCACCACCTTTGTGTGAAAAAGTTACCCCTCAGATTCCTATGAAATGTTTTCCCCTTCACCTTGAACCTATGTCGTCTGGTCCTCGATTCCCCTACTCTGGGCAAGAGATTGTGCATCTACCCGATCTCTTCCTCTCATGATACTCAGCATTGAGTACAAAACGTTGGGACATCACATTGCAGCTGTACAAAATCGTTGGTGACACCACACTTGTACTGTGTGTCGTTCTGCTCACCCAGCTACAGGAAGGATGACATTCAGCTGGAAAGGGTGCAGAAAACATTCACCTGGGCTTGAGTTACAGGGAGAGGTCGGATAAGGTGGGACTTTTCTCTTTGGAGCATCAGAGGCTGAGGGGTGACATTATCGAGGTGTACAAGATCATGAGGGGCATGGATAAAGTGAAGGCTCACAGTCTTTTCCCAGGGTAGAGGATTCTAGAACTAGAGGGCGCAAGCTGAAGGTAAGAGGGGAGAGATTTAAGAGGGAGCTCAGGGACACCTTTTTCTCTCAGAGGGTATCTGGAACGAGCTGCAGAGGAAGCTGTAGAAGCAGAAATAATTACTTGTACAGGACATTTGGACAGATTATATGGATAAGAAAGGTTTGGAGGGATATGGGCCAAATGTAGGCACAGAATGCCAACCTGGCCAGAAGAGGCAAGATGGGCCGAAGGGTTTGTACGACTCCATGATCTACAGGACACACACATGGTGGCAGGGAAACACTCTTGTCCCCTCCCCCCCGCCCCAGACCTCACCCCCCCAAAAACATAATCCCCCCTTAAAACACAATCCCACCCCAAAACAATCCTCCCTCCAACCCCACCTCCCCAAAAACATAATCTCCCCCCTCAGAACACAATCCCACCCAAAAACAATCCTCCCTCCACCCACCCCCCCTCAAACCCCCCCCAAAACACAAACCCACCCCCTCAAAAAACACAATCCCACCCCAAAACAATCCTCCCTCCACCCCCCCTCAAAAAACACAATCCCACCCCCTCAAAACATAACGCCCCCTTCAAACACGACCCCCCCGCCTCAAACTCTCGACCCCCCCCCCCCCGGGCGGGCGCACACCTGGAGCAGCTGTGTAACATGTGGTGCAGGGCGTCGTGGCCAAACCCGGAGCAGCTGGACAGGTTGAGTCGGAGCAAATCCTGGCTCTGGCCCACAGCCCTGCGGTACACACAGGGTCAACGTGGGGCACAGGGTCAATATGGTACACACAGGGTCAACGTGGGGCACAGGGTCAATGTGGTACACACAGGGTCAATTTGGGGTACAGGGTCAACGTGGGGCACAGGGTCAATATGGTACACACAGGGTCAACGTGGTACACACAGGGTCAACGTGGTACACACAGGGTCAATGTGGGGTACAGGGTCAATGTGGTACACACAGGGTCAATGCGGTACACACAGGGGTCAATGTGGGGCACAGGGCAGAAGGTTCTGGGCCAGAGGGAAGGTTACGGGTGAGGGGGTCAGAGGGCAGGGGAAGGTCACGGGAGAGTGGGTCCGAGGGCAGAGGAAGGTCATGGGCGAGGGGGCCAGAGGGCAGGGATAGGTCACGGGCGAGGGGGTCACACAGGTTGGGGTGAGAGGTCAGGGTCCTCACCTGAGCACGGGGTCGGAGAGTTGCAGCCCCTCCAGGCTGAGGCCGATGAGCCGGTGGCAGCGATGCAGCAGATGCAGCAATGTGTGAGGGGTGTGATGCAGTGGGACAGGTCCATGTGCTGCAGCAGCAACGGGCTGGGGGGGGAGGGGCAGAGAGGTGTTAGACCCCCGCACACACTCACCCCCCACTCCCACCCAGCCAGCCCGCCCGCACTCACCCCCACTCCCACCCCCACCCCAGCCCGCCCGCACTCACCCCCCCCAGCCCGCCCGCACTCACCCCCACTCCCACCCCCACCCCAGCCCGCCCGCACTCACCCCCCCCAGCCCCGCCCGCACTCACCGCCCACTCCCACCCCCACCCCACCCCAGCCCACTCACCCCCACCCCCAGCCCGCCCGCACTCACCCCCCACTCCCCACCCCCACCCCAGCCCGCCCGCACTCACCCCCCACTCCCACCCCCACCCCGCCCGCACTCACCCCCCCACTCCCACCCGCACTCACCCCCCCACTCCCACCCCAGCCCCACCCACCCCCCCACTCCCACCCCCCACTCCACCCACCCACCCCACCCACAGCACTCACCCCCCCACCCCAACCCACCCGCACTCACGGGGGGGAAGACCCCAGGGCGGTGTTAGACCCGCACTCACCCCCCACTCCCACCCCAGCCCACCCGCACCCGCCCGCACTCACCCCCCCAACCCCGCACCCACCCATGGGGGGAAGAGGTGTTAGACCCCGCACTCACCCCCCCACTCCCACCCGCACTCATCCCCCCACTCCCACCCCAGCCCACCCGCACTCACCCCCACCCCACCCCACCCCCAGCCGCACCCTCAGCACCCTCAGGGGAGGAGGGTGAGAGGTGGATGGGGGGGGGAGCAGGAGAGGGATAGTCAGACCCCACACACACCCCTGTCCAAACCCTGGCAGACAGGGTCAGACCCCGCATCCCCCCCCCGCCAGTTGTGCCCCCCCTCCCCCACAGTCCTGTCCCCTCACCTGTCGTGGGTGAAGCCGGGCTCCCCCCAGGAAGGAGCGGGGGGAGCGTAGGACCATCACTCCGGACGCCAGCACTCGGCCCAGAGTCCCCGCGGGTAGAGTGGCCGAGCTCAGATCCACACTGTACCACAGCGCCTGGTCAAACCTGCCCACAGGGTCACAGAGAGGGAGGGTCAGATCCACACTGTACCACAGCGCCTGGTCAAACCTGACCACAGGGTCACACAGAGAGGGAGAGAGAGAGAGAGAGAGGGAGAGAGAGAGAGAGAGAGGGAGGGTCAGATCCACACTGTACCATGTGCCTGGTCACACCTGCCCACAGGGTCAGAGAACGCGGGGTCAGAGAGCAACATTAGATCGCATCCAAGGGAAGAGCTGAATGGATGGAACATTGGCTCCATGGAAGGAAGCAGAGGGTGATGGTGGAAGGTTGCTTCTCAAACTGGAGGCCTGTGACTAGTGGTGTGCCTCAGGGTTCAGTGCTGGGCCCGTTACTGTTGGTCATCTACATCATTGATTTGGATGAGAACATACAAGACAAGATTAGTAAGTTTGCTGATGATACTAAAGTGGTGGTTTTGCAGATAGTGAAGATGGTTGTGAACAATTGGAGCAGGATCTGGATCGATTGGCCAGGTGGGCGGAGGAATGGTTGATGGAATTCAATGAGGCGTTGCATTTTGTGCAGGACCGACACAGTGAATAGTCGGGCTCTGGGGAGAGTTATAGAGCAGAGTGATCTAGGAGTGTAGGTGCAGCAATCGGGATCAAACCCGGGTCTCTGGCGCTGTAAGCACTGTAATGCAGTAACTCCACCGCTGCACCACCTGGAAATTAGTCCCACTTGCAGATTAACTTTTTGGGAATCCTGCACCAGCATTTGCACCCCCGATTTCTGGATTCTCTCCCCATTTAGAAACTAGTCTATGCCTTTATTCCTACTACCAAAATGCATGACTCCACATTTTGCTACACTATATTCCATCTGCCACTTCTCTGCCCACTCTCCCAACCTGTCCAAGTCCTTCTGCAGAGTCCCTGCTCTCTCTACACTACCTGCCCCGCCACCTATCTTTGTATCATTTGCAAACTTGGCCACAAAGCCTTCAATCCTCTCATCCAAATCATTAATATATAACATGAAGAGCAGCTGCCCCAGCACCGACCCTTGCAGAACTCCGCTAGTCACTGGCAGCCAACCTGCCGCCTTTATTGCCACTCTTTGCCTTCTGCCATCCAGCCAACCTGCTATCCATGCTAGTATCTGCCCTTTGATACCGTGGGCTCTCATCTTACTTAGCAGCCTCACATGTGGCACCTTATCAAAGGCTTTCTGAAAATCCAGGTAAACAACATCTACTGACTCTCCTTTGTCTGTCCTGCTATTTATTTTTTCAAAGTATTGCAGCAGATTCGTCAGGCAAGATCTCTTTACATCATATAACCATATAACCATTACAGCACGGAAACAGGCCATCTCGGCCCTTCAAGTCCGTGCCGAACATTAAAAAAAAAAAAATACTTCCCCCTAGTCCCATCTACCTGCACTCAGACCATAACCCTCCATTCCTTTCCCGTCCATATACCCATCCAATCTATTTTTAAAGGATAAAATCGAACCTGCCTCCACCACTTCCACTGGAAGCTCATTCCACACAGCTACCACTCTCTGAGTAAAGAGGTTCCCCCTTACATCATTTGTGTAAGGTGTGTAAAACAAAGTAATTCACCGTGATATGTCACATGTGATATCTGTGGACACAAAATGCTGGAGTAACTCAGCGGGACAGGTAGCATCTCTGGAGAGAAGGAATGGGTGACGTTTCGGCTCGAGACACTTTTATCTATCTTTGCAGATGATATATAAGTGGGTGGTGTTGCAGATAATTAAGATGGATGACAAAAACTGCAGCAGGATCTGGATCAGTTGGGCTGAGGAATACAGAGAAATGTTGCATTTTGGAAAGTCTAGCATGGTCAGGACGCACACTCGGGCATTCAAGTCTGGTGACACAGATTCAGACTAGAAGTTCAGCTCCAACCTCTCCAAAGCCTGACTTTTGCTCTGCACTGCAGGATGACATGGACATTGGGCAGCTGTGGCAGGGCTTGCAAGCCAAAACTTCCTACAAGGTGAAACCAGGGGGCAGTCCAAGCAACAGCGAGGCACCACTTCACAATGTGATAAAGAGAACACTGGCCCCCTGGGCCAGCACATCTCTGAGGATCTGTCCTGTCCTGTCATCACAAAGTAAAGCCATCAATGCTTCTGTAGACGGACACAAAATGCTGGAGTTACTCACCAGAGCAGGCAGCAGCATCTCTGGAGAGAAGGTTCCTCAGATGATTGAGGAGATTCAGAATGTCAACAATTACTCTCTTGTACATCTAATGGGTGTACAGTTGAGAGCATATTGGCTGGTTGCATCACCGCCTGGTCCCGCAACTTAAACGCCCAGGAATGAAGCAGATTATAAAAAGTGAACACTGCCCGGTCTATCACCTCCCCACCATCAAAGGCATCTACAGGAGTCCAGCATCATCAGAGACCCACACCATCCTGGCCACACACTCATTTCACCCCTGCCATCGGGAAGAAGGTACAGGAGCCTGAAAACTGTACGGTCTAGGTTCTTCCTTTCAGCCATCAGGCTATTAAACTCTAAAAACATCAACTAAACTTCAAACAACAAACTATCCTGGTTGACTTTTAAAAATCAGTGAAACTTTTGCCCGTTATCTGAGTATGGTGTTTACACACTTGTTATGCTGCTGCACTGTTCTGCTTCCCTACATTAAATACACCAGTGGATCGAGTGGTAAAGCAGGCGTACGGCATTCCTGCCTTCATTAGTTGGGACAATGAGGAGTAGAGTCAGGAAGTCATGATGCAGCTTTGTAGGACTACAGATAGACACAAAATGCTGGAGTAACTCAGTGGGACAGGCTGCATCTCTGGAGAGAAGCCATGGGTAACGTTTCAGGTGGAGGCCCTTCAGACACTAGTTCTAGTAGGACTATTTGGAATATTGTGTGCAGTTGTGGTTGCCACATAACAGGAAGGATGTGGAGGCTTTGGAGAGGGTGCAGAGGAGTGTTACCAAGATTAATACAGAGAGGCTGGGAAGATGAGTGGTCAAAGGCTGAGGGGAGAGAAGAATATAAAATGTTGCGAGGTACCTTGCTGCCGGGGGAGCTGGAGGTAGATATGATCGTGGCGTTTCACAGAGTTTTGGATAGTAACATGGATAAGCAGCAACTAGAGGGACATGGATGACGTGAAGGCAGATGAGCTGGTCTTGGCATCATGTTCAGCACAGACACTGTGGGCCGAAGGGCCTGTTCCTGTGCTGTACTTGTTTCCATAAGCCCCTGAACTAGATGCCAGCCTGCAAGCCTGTAATTTTCTACAGAATGCCCGAATGAACCCATCCCATGTTTGCAAGGAAGTTGAGAGGGGGGGAGGGACGGGGGGGGGAGGGACGGGGGGGATGAGTACTCACGCCAGTCTGTGCCAGCGCCGGCTAACCTGCGACACCTTCAGCAAGTGAGGGAGGGAGAGCGCGCGGAAAATCACCAGCAGCAGCTCATCCGGTAGCTCATCACAGGAGCGGCTCCCACCTGCAGGGAGAGAGAGGTCATGGGGGCGGGTCAGCGTGGGGTCACAGGGGGAAGGGGTCAGCATGGGTCACGGAGACAGCATGGGGTCAGTGCGGGTCACGGGGGGTCAGTGCGGGTCACGGGGGTCAGTACTGGTCAGTGTGGGCAGCTTACACTCACCATTTGCCGAGGGGTTGGCTCTGCGGAACCTCTTGGACACGAGGAAGCGGTGAGGATGGTTCTCCTTGCCGGGGCCGGTGTTGGTGCTGTGCCGGGGCCGCTTGGCAGGTGGTGAGGGGTGTGGATGGGGTGGGCTGGTGCCGGAGACTGTGCCCCCATCGTGGATGAGCTGCACCCCCATGACGGACATGAGGGAGGTTGTGTCAGCACGGTTACAGCTCCAGCTGAGGCCCAGCGGGCTGGTGTTGGGGGGGGTGCCATCATGGAGTATACGCCTGTGGGACAAGAGTAGCCATCAGTGCCGTGGGTCACCGCAGCCACACGGGTAACGGGCAAGGCCACGCTCACCGCAGCCACATGGGTAACGGGCAAGGCCACCCTCACCGCAGCCACATGGGTAACGGGCAAGGCCACCCTCACCGCAGCCACATGGGTAACGGGCAAGGCCACCCTCACCGCAGCCACATGGGTAACGGGCAAGGCCACCCTCACCGCAGCCACATGGGTAACGGGCAAGGCCACCCTCACCGCAGCCACATGGGTAACTGGCAAGGCCACCCTCACCGCAGCCACATGGGTAACGGGCAAGGCCACACTCACCGCAGCCACATGGGTAACTGGCAAGGCCACCCTCACCGCAGCCACACAGGTAACGGGCAAGGCCACTCTCACCGCAGCCACACGGGTACCCACATGCCACTCTCACCGCAGCAGGCGAAGACACGGGTACCCACACGCCACGATGCGTCACACGGAGATGTTACACACACACGCCATGTGGGCACGGACACATCACGCAGTCACCCCGGGACATAGCTGACAACATGCCACACGGATACACAACATCTCACGGACATGACACATCATGAGGCCGGCCACTCCACACGTCCAACCCTGCCTGAACTGCACATGGCCGAGAGTTAATTGGACAACCGCCTGTGTGGCACCAGCTCTGTCCATGACCACAAGAAATGTCAAAGGTGTGGATGGAGCCCAGTCCAACGCACAGACCACACTCCCCACCATCAACTCCATCTACATTTCACACCGCCTTGGGAAAGCGGACAATATCATCGTGGAATGAGACAAAAAATCCTGCAGTAACTCAGCAGGTCAGGCAGCATCTGTGGAGAACATGGATAGGTGACGTTTCACACAGTGCTGGAGTAACTCAGCGGGTCAGGCAGCATCTGTGGAAAAGATGGATAGGTTGGGACCCTTGTTCAGACTGAAACGTCACCCATCTATCTCTCCATGTTCGGCTGGGATGCTGCTTGACCCACTGAGTTACTCCAGCGTTTATTTGTGTGTCTTTCCTCGGTAAACTATTTCCTTGCTTCACATAATAGTCTAGGGCCTACACACCGCGGTCTTCCACTTCTCCCCCTCCCGTTGGTCACAAGGTACACAAGCTGAAGAGGCCGAGCCTCCATCTTCCAGCCTCACTCACAGCTCACCCTGCACTTGTTCGACAAGTGGAACACAACTCTGTATCCCCTCCACACCCACACACCCACCCCCACACACACACCCACACACACCCCCACGCACACCCCCCCACACACACACCCCCACACACACACCCCCCCCCACACACCCCCCCCCACACACACCCCCACCACCACCACCCTGTCCCCACCCCACACCCTGTCCCCACACACAGGGCCACCCCCACCCCCACCCCCACCCACCCTGACCCACACAGGACCACCACCCCCACCACCCACCCTGTCCCCACCCCCACCAACCGGTTCTCGCGCTCCCTCATGTCTCCGTCTGGCGCTGGCGGCGGGAAATTCGAAGTCTGCGCGCTCACCGGAAGCGATCCGACCACTTCCGCCTGTCACGGCCTACAACTCCCGGCGGACCCGGCGCCGGCCCGGTACCCAGCGACGCGCTTCCGGCGCGGACGTCAGTCAATCCTCGGAGCGGAAGCGGCGGCGGGAGAGGTGAGAGGCGCCGGGGGGGGGGGGGGGGGTCATACCCCCTGTATGGGTCACATCCCACCCTGTATGGGTCATATACACCCCCTGTGTGGGTCATATACACCCTGTATGGGTCATATACACCCCCTGTGTGGGTCATATACACCCTGTGTGGGTCATATACACCCCCTGTGTGGGTCATATACACCCTGTATGGGTCATATACACCCTGTATGGGTCACTATCACCCTGTATGGGTCACTATCACCATCACCCCCTGTATGGGTCAACACCTGCGGGCGGTGCAATAATGCGCGCACTGCGGTAACACAGGGAGATTGTGAGGAAGAGGGTTAACTGGGGGAAGGCATGAGGCAAAGGGCATGGGGCAGAGGGCATAGGACAAAGGGCATGGGGCAAAAGTTGGGTGGGGTGGGGGGGGGGGCAGGCACTACCTGCTGCCTTGCCCTGGTCCTCCTGCCCTCAAGGCTGAGGTGACGTTCTGCTCTCGAACTGCATCTCGCTTGGATTCCCAGTGACGGGTTCCGTTCAAGTCACCTGCACGTTGATGAGCTGACCAGGGAGTTGAGGAGGGAACGGTCTCTGCAGAAAGATACCTTCATAACCAGAGGAGTTAAGCAGAGGAGCAAAGAGGTCCTCCTGCATTTGTACAGGGCCCCAGTGAGACCACACCTGGAGTATTGTGTGCAGTTTTGGTCTCCAAATTTGAGGAAGGACATTCTTGCTATTGAGGGAGTGCAGCGTAGGTTCACAAGGTTAATTCCCAGGATGGCGGGACTGTCATATGATGAAAGAATGGAGCGGCTGGACTTGTATACTCTGGAATTTAGAAGGATGAGAGGGGATCTTAATGAAACATAAGATTATTAAGGATTTGGACACGCTAGAGGCAGGAAACATGTTCCCGATGTTGAGGGAGTCCAGAACCAGTGGTCATAGTTTAAGAATAAGGGGTAAGCCATTTAGAACGGAGATGAGGAAACACTTTTTCACCCACAGAGTTGTGAGCCTGTGGAATTCTCTGCCTCAGAAGGCAGTGGAGTCCAGTTCACTGGATGCTTTCAAGAGAAAGTTAGATAGAGCTCTTTAAGATAGGGGGTATGGGGAGAAGGCAGGAACGGGGTACTGATTGTGGATTATCAGCCATGATCACAGTGAATGGCGGTGCTGGCTCGGGACCGAATGGCCTCCTCCTACATCTATTGTCTATTGAAAGGGGTGGAGATGGGAAGATGTGGCTAGTTGTCAGATCCCGTTGCAGGTGACGAAAATGTTGGAGGATGCAACGACATTTTATCTCTGTTTGCTTCTCCCAGCTATCATTGATCTATTCTACATTTTTCTTGATCTCCATTCCTTTGACCTGTTTTCACACCTTTACGCTTATCTATGTATCTCGCACCTCCCTAATGTCAGTCTGAAGTAGGATCGACCCAAAACATCACCCATTCCTTCTCTCCAGAGATGCTGCCTGTTCCGCTGAGTTACTCCAGTTTTTTGTGTCTATGGTTTAAACCAGCTTCTGCAGTTCCTTCATACCCTATAGAAGGGAGGTTGGTTTGTGTAATTATCTGGGCTGCGTCCATAATTCGCTGCAATTTCTTGTGTGTGTACTACTGTCACTGTGTGTGTGTGTGTGTGTGAGCTGTCACAGTGTGTGTGAGTGTGTGTGGGTGCTGTGTGTATGTGTGTGCGTGTGTGTGTTAAGGTTCGTTGTGTGTGTGAGCTGTCACTGTGTGCGTGTTGTCACAGTGTGTGTTGTCACTGTGTGTGTGTGTGTGTTGTCACTGTGTGTGTGTGTGTGTGTTGTCACTGTGTGTGTGTGTTGTCACTGTGTGTGTGTGTTGTCACTGTGTGTGTATGTGTGTGTGTTGTCACTGTGTGTTGTCACTATGTGTGTGTGTGTGTTGTCACTGTGTGTGTGTGTGTTTTGTCACTGTGTGTGTGTTGTCACTGTGTGTGTGTATGTGTGTGTGTGTTGTCACTGTATGTGTGTGTGTGTGTTGTCACTGTTGGTGTGTGTGTGTGTGTGTGTTGTGACTGTGTGTGTGTTGTCACTGCGTGTGTGTGTGTTGTCACTGTGTGTGTGTGTGTGTGTTGTAACTGTGTGTGTTGTCACTGCGTGTGTGTGTATGTGTTGTCACTGTGTGTGTGTTGTCACTGCGTGTGTGTGTATGTGTTGTCACTGTGTGTGTGTTGTCACTGTGTGTGTGTTGTCACTGTGTGTGTGTGTTGTCACTGTGTGTGTGTGTTGTCACTGTGTGTGTGTGTGTGTGTTGTCACTGTGTGTGTGATGTCACTGAGTGTGTGTGTGTGTGTGTTGTCACTGTGTGTGTGTGTGTGTGTATGTGTTGTCACTGTGTGTGTGTGTGTTGTCACATAGATACATAGATACATAGAAAATAGGTGCAGGAGTAGGCCATTCGGCCCTTCGAGCCTGCACCGCCATTCAATATGATCATGGCTGATCATCCAACTCAGTATCCCGTACCTGCCTTCTCTCCATACCCCCTGATCCCTTTAGCCACAAGGGCCACATCTAACTCCCTCTTAAATATAGCCAATGAACTGGCCTCAACTACCCTCTGTGGCAGAGAGTTCCAGAGATTCACCACTCTCTGTGTGAAAAAGTTTTTCCTCATCTCGGTCTTAAAGGATTTCCCCCTTATCCTTAAGCTGTGACCCCTTGTCCTGGACTTCCCCAACATCGGGAACAATCTTCCTGCATCTAGCCTGTCCAACCCCATAAGAATTTTGTACGTTTCTATAAGATCCCCTCTCAATCTCCTAAATTCTAGCGAGTATAAGCCAAGTCTATCCAGTCTTTCTTCATATGAAAGTCCTGACATCCCAGGAATCAGTCTGGTGAACCTTCTCTGCACTCCCTCTATGGCTATAATGTCCTTCCTCAGATTTGGAGACCAAAACTGTACGCAATACTCCAGGTGTGGTCTCACCAAGACCCTGTACAACTGCAGTAGAACCTCCCTGCTCCTATACTCAAATCCTCTTGCTATGAAGGCCAACATACCATTCGCTTTCTTCACTGCCTGCTGCACCTGCATGCCTACTTTCAATGACTGGTGTACCATGACACCCAGGTCTCGCTGCACCTCCCCATTTCCTAATCGGCCACCATTTAGATAATAGTCTGCCTTCCCGTTTTTGCCACCAAAGTGGATAGCCTCACATTTATCCACATTATACTGCATCTGCCAAACATTTGCCCACTCACCCAGCCTATCCAAGTCACCTTGCAGTCTCCTAGCATCCTCCTCACAGCTAACACTGCCCCCCAGCTTAGTGTCATCCGCAAACTTGGAGATGTTGCTTTCAATTCCCTCGTCCAGATCATTAATATAAATTGTAAATAGCTGGGGTCCCAGCAGTGAGCCTTGCGGTACCCCACTAGTCACTGCCTGCCATTGTGAAAAGGACCCGTTTACTCCTACTCTTTGCTTCCTGTTTGCCAGCCAGTTCTCTATCCACATCAATACTGAACCCCCAATACCGTGTGATTTAAGTTTGTATCCTAATCTCTTATGTGGTACCTTGTTGAAAGCCTTCTGAAAGTCCAGATACAACACATCCACTGGTTCTCCCCTATCCACTCTACTAGTTACATCCTCGAAAAATTCTATAAGATTCGTCAGACACGATTTACCTTTCGTAAATCCATGCTGACTTTGTCCAATGATTTCACCACTTTCCAAATGTGCTGCTATCCCATCTTTAATAACTGACTCTAGCAGTTTCCCCACTACCGATGTTAGACTAACTGGTCTGTAATTCCCCGTTTTCTCTCTCCCTCCCTTCTTAAAAAGTGGGGTTACGTTTGCTACCCTCCAATCCTCAGGAACTACTCCAGAATCTAAAGAATTTTGAAAAATTATCACTAATGCATCCACTATTTCTGGAGCTACTTCCTTAAGTACTCTGGGATGCAGCCTATCTGGCCCTGGTGATTTATCGGCCTTTAATCCATTCAATTTACCCAACACCACTTCCCGACTAACCTGGATTTCACTCAGTTCCTCCATCTCCTTTGACCCGTGGCCCCCTGCTATTTCCGGCAGATTATTTATGTCTTCCTCAGTGAAGACGGAACCAAAGTAGTTATTCAATTGGTCCGCCATATCCTTGTTCCCCATGATCAGTTCACCTGTTTCTGACTGCAAGGGACCTACATTTGTGTGTGTGTGTGTGTGTGTGTGTGTTGTCACTGCGTGTGTGTGTTGTTACTGTGTGTGTGTGTGGTGTGTGTGTGTGTGTTGTCATTGTGTGTGTGTGTGTTGCCACCGTGTGTGTGTGTGTTGTCACTGTGTGTGTGTGTGTTGTCACTGTGTGTTGTCACTGTGTGTGTGTGTGTGTGTGTTGTCACTGTGTGTGTGTGTGTGTTGTCACTGTGTGTGTGTGTGTTGTCACTGTGTTTGTGTGTGTCTCTGTGTTGTCACTGTTTGTGTGTGTTGTCACTGTGTGTGCGTGTGTGTGTGTTGTCACTGTGTGTGTGTGTTGTCACCGTGTGTGTGTGTGTGTGTGTGTGTTGTCACTGTGTGTGTGTGTTGTCACTGTGTATGTGTGTTGTCACTGTGTGTGTTGTAACCGTGTGTATGTGTGTTGTTACTGTGTGTGTGTGCTGTTACTGTGTGTGTGTTGTCACTGTGTGTGTGTGTTGTCACTGTGTGTGTTGTCACTGTTGTTGTCACTGTGTGTGTGTGTTGTCACTGTGTGTTGTCACTGTTGTTGTCACTGTGTGTGTGTGTTGTCACTGTGTGTGTGTGTTGTCACTGTGTGTGTGTGTTGTCACTGTGTGTGTGTTGTTACTGTGTGTGTGTGTGTGTGTTGTCACTGTGTTGTCACTGTGTGTGTTGTCACTGTGTGTGTGTTGTAACCGCGTGTGTGTGTGTTGTCACTGCATGTGTGTGTGTTGTCACTGGGTGTGGGTGTGTGTGTTGTCACTGTGTGTGTGTGTGTGTTGTCACTCTGTGTGTTGTCACTGTGTGTGTTGTAACCGTGTGTGTTGTCACTGCGTGTGTGTGTTGTCACTGGGTGTGTGTGTGTTGTCACTGTGTGTGTGTGTGTGTTGTCACTGTGTGTGTGTGTGTGTTGTAACTGTGTGTGTGTGTTGTCACTGTGTGTGTGTGTGTGTGTGTGGTCACTGTGTGTGTGTTGTCACTGTATGTGTGTGTGTTGTCACTGTGTGAGTGTGTGTGTGTGTGTGTGTGTGTGTGTTGTCACTGTGTGTGTGTGTATTGTCACTGTTTGTGTGTGTGTGTTGTCACTGTGTGCGTGTGTGTGTTGTCACTGTGTGTGTGTGTGTGTGTGTGTTGTCACTGTGTGTTTGTGTGTGTTGTCACTGTGTGTGTGTGTTGTCACTGTGTGTGTGTTGTCACTGTGTGTGTGTGTTGTCACTGTGTGTGTGTGTTGTCACTGTGTGTGTGTGTTGTCACAGTGTGTGTGTGTTGTCACTGTGTGTGTGTGTATTGTCACTGTTTGTGTGTGTGTGTTGTCACTGTGTGTGTGTGTGTGTGTGTGTGTGTGGTCACTGTGTGTGTGTGTGTGTTGTCACTGTGTGTTTGTGTTGTCACTGTGTGTGCGTGTGTGTGTGTTGTCACTGTGTGTGTGTGTTGTCACTGTGTGTGTGTTGTCACTGTGTGTGTGTGTTGTCACTGTGTGTGTGTGTTGTCACTGTGTGTGTGTTGTCACTGTGTGTGTGTTGTCACTGTGTGTGTGTGTTGTCACAGTGTGTGTGTGTGTGTTGTCACTGTGTGTGTGTGTTGTCACTGTGTGTGTGTGTTGTCACTGTGTGTGTGTTGTCACTGTGTGTGTGTGTTGTCACTGTGTGTGTGTGTTGTCACTGTGTGTTGTAACTGTGTGTGTTGTCACTGTGTGTGTGTGTTGTCACTGTGTGTGTGTGTTGTCACTGTGTGTGTGTGTTGTCACTGTGTGTGTGTGTTGTCACTGTGTGTGTGTGTTGTCACTGTGTGTGTGTGTTGTCACTGTGTGTGTGTGTTGTCACAGTGTGTGTGTGTGCGCTGTCACTGTGTGTGAGTGCGTGTGTGCGTGTGTTTGAGCGCGTGTGTGTGTTCACTGCTGGGACAGTCTGGTATTCCAGTGCTGGTGATCCAGAGAGCACTGGGCCTGCACTTGCTGGAGTGTAGAAGGATGAGGGTGACCTCATTAAAACTTAATGAAGTTTTAGTGAAAGGCCTGGATAGAGTGGATGTGGAGAGGATGTTTCCACTAGTGGGAGAGTCTAGGACCAGAGGTCATAGCCTCAGAATTAAAGGACGTTCCTTTAGGAAAGAGATGAGGAGGAATTTCTTTAGCCAGAGGGTGATGAATCTGTGGAATTAATTGCCACAGGCTATGGAGGCCGTCAATGGATATACCTAAGGCAGAGATATATAGATTCTTGATTAGTACGTGTGTCAGGGTTATGGGGAGAAGGCAGGAGAATGGTGTTGAGAGGGAAAGATAGATCAGCCATGATTGAATGGTGTAGGAGACTTGATGGGCAGAATGGTCTCATTCTGCTCCTATCACTTATGAACATATGAGTCAAAGTGATCCCAGCCTGGTCTGGCACAGAGTGAGGGAAGCTCACGAAGCTGAACATGAGCATGGAAGAAGATAGACACAGAGTGCTGGAGTAACTCAGCGGGTCAGGCAGCATCTGTGGAGAACATGGATAGGTGACGTTTCACAGAGTGCTGGAGTAACTCAGCGGGCCAGGCAGCATCTGTGGAGAACATGGATAGGTGACGTTTCGGGTCGAGACCCTTCAGTCTGAGAGTCAGGGGAGAGGGTAACTAGAGGTATGATAAGGTACAAAGAACAAATGAATGTTTCCTTGTAGTTTAGTTTAGAGATACAGCACAGAAACAGACCCTTCAGCCCACCGAGTCCGTGCTGACCAGCGATCCCCACACATTAAAACTATCCTACTATTAGGGACAATTTACACTTGTACCAAGCCATTAACCTACAAACCTGTACGTGTTTGGAGTGTGAGAGGAAACGGAAGATCTCAGAGAAAACCCACACAGGTAATGGGGAGAAGGTACAAACTATGTACTGACCGTAGTCACCCGTAGTCAGGATGGAACCCAGGTCTCTGGCGCTGTGAGGCAGCAACTCTACCGCTGCGTCATCGTGCCGCCCAGCACGGTATGAAAAGGACATATCAAAGCCAGCAATGATGATCAAGGAAAGATGGAGCCCACAATGGTCCATTGTTGGTTGTGCGGATGGTGATAACAATCTCTCCCCATCTCCATCCTAAGTCCCATTTTAAGTCAGGGCCACAAATAGAAAATGCTGGAAGGATGGAGGAAGACTCATCGTCTGGGGAGAACGTGATCTTCATCAGAAGAATTGTCTCTTGCTCCAGCCCAGACCCTCCCTCCCGCCCTGCCGCCCTCCCTACCAGCAACTCAAACTCAAACCGCAGATCTGAAACTCAAACAAAACCGCTGGAAGATTCCATCAGGTCAAACTGCGTCTGTGGGAAGAGAAGTAAAGTCTGCCTGTCCATTCCCTCCACAAGGCTGACTGACCCGCTGAGCTGCCCCAGCAGTTTATAGAGTCATACAGCACGCAAATAGGCTTTAGGCTTACAGCGCGGAAACAGGCCCTTCAGCACAACATGTCTCTGTGTGACTAACTGTGACTGTGTCTCCATCACTGTGACTCTGTGACTCTGTGTCTCTGTGACTGTCCCAATGACTGCGTGCCTCTATGACTCTGTGTCTCTGTGTCTCCGTGTCTCCGTGTCTCCGTGTCTCCGTGTCTCCGTGTCTCCGTGTCTCCGTGTCTCCGTGTCTCCGTGTCTCCGTGTCTCCGTGTCTCCGTGTCTCCGTGTCTCCGTGTCTCCGTGTCTCCGTGTCTCCGTGTCTCCGTGACTACGTGCCTCTGTGTCTCTGTGTCCCCGTGTCCCCGTGTCTCTGTGTCTCTGTGTCTCTGTGTCTCCGTGTCTCCGTGACTACATGCCTCTGTGTCTCCGTGTCTCCGTGTCTCTGTGTCTCTGTGACTCTCTGTCTCTGTGACCGTGTGTCTCCATGTCTCTGTGTCTCTGTGACTCTGTGACTCTGTCTCTGTGTCTCTGTGTCTCCGTGTCTCTGTGACCGTGTGTCTCTGTGTCTCCGTGTCTCTGTGACTCTGTGCCTCTATGACTCTGTGTCTCTGTGACTGTCCCAATGACTGCATGCCTCTATGACTCTGACTCTGTGACTGTGTGTGTGTGTGTGTGTATGTGCTGAGGGTGTAGTGGGGCTGGGATATCACTGAGCTGAGGTCCTGGGGAGCATTGGAAACAGAGAGCTTGGTGCGTGTCTAAGGATCCTGGAAGATGGCAGCAAGGGTAGATAATGTAGTTAAGAGGCATTTGGGACGGCTTTGATTAGTCGGGGCATTGAGTACAAGGAGGTTGTGCTCCACTTATATTCCACTGAAGATAGACACAACATGCTAGAGGGCGGCATGGTAACACAGTGGTAGTGTTGCTGCCTTACACTGTTCTTCCCGTGACCTGCGTGGGTTTTCTCCCAGATCTTCAGTTTCCTCTCACCATAAATGTGAGGTTATCCACTTTGGTGGCAAAAACGGGAAGGCAGACTATTATCTAAATGGTGGCCGATTAGGAAATGGGGAGATGCAGCGAGACCTGGGTGTCATGGTACACCAGTCATTGAAAGTAGGCATGCAGGTGCAGCAGGCAGTGAAGAAAGCGAATGGTATGTTAGCTTTCATAGCAAAAGGATTTGAGTATAAGAGCAGGGAGGTTCTACTGCAGTTGTAGAGGGTCTTGGTGAGACCACACCTGGAGTATTGCGTACAGTTTCGGTCTCCAAATCTGAGGAAGGACATTATAGCCATAGAGGGAGTGCAGAGAAGGTTCACCAGACTGATTCCTGGGATGTCAGGACTTTCATATGAAGAAAGACTGGATAGACTTGGCTTATACTCGCTAGAATTTAGGAGATTGAGAGGGGATCTTATAGAAACGTACAAAATTCTTATGGGGTTGGACAGGCTAGATGCAGGAAGATTGTTCCCGATGTTGGGGAAGTCCAGGACAAGGGGTCACAGCTTAAGGATAAGGGGGAAATCCTTTAAGACCGAGATGAGGAAAAACTTTTTCACACAGAGAGTGGTGAATCTCTGGAACTCACTGCCACAGAGGGTAGTTGAGGCCAGTTCATTGGCTATATTTAAGAGGGAGTTAGATGTAGCCCTTGTGGCTAAAGGGATCAGAGGGTATGGAGAGAAGGCAGGTACGGGATACTGAGTTAGATGATCAGCCATGATCATATTGAATGGCGGTGCAGGCTCGAAGGGCCGAATGGCCTACTCCTGCACCTATTTTCTATGTATCTATGTATCTATGCCAAAGACGTGCAGGTTTGTAGGTTAATTGCCTTGAGTTTGTATACTTGGTATGAATGTAAATTGTCCCTAGTGTGTGTAGGATAGTGTTAATGTGTGGGGATCGCTGGTCGGCGCGGACCCGGTAGGCTGAAGGGACTGTTTCTGTGCTGTATCTCTAAACTAAAGTCAGCAGGATGTGCAGCATCTCTGGAGAGAAGGAATCAATGACGTTTTGGGTCAAGTCAGACTCTCGGTCTGAACAAATGGTCTTGACCCAAAACGTCGCAAATTCCTTCTCTCTAAAGATGCTGCCTGTCCTGCTAACACTCTATCTATATGAGCTGGAGTACTGAGTGCGGTTCTGGCCCCTACACTGTAGGCAGGTTGTGACTGCACTGTGACCGTGTGTCTCTGTGTCTCTGTATCTCTGTGTCTCTGTCACCGTGTATCTCTGTGACAATGTATCCCGCTGATGCTCCACCTATATGAGCTGGAGTACTGAGTGCTGTTCTGGCCCCCACACTGTAGGCAGGTTGTGACTGCACTGTGACTGTGTGTCTCTGTATCTCTGTATCTCTGTGTCTCTGTCACCGTGTATCTCTGTGACAATGTATCCCGCTGATGCTCCACCTATATGAGCTGGAGTACTGAGTGCTGTTCTGGCCCCCACACTGTAGGCAGGTTGTGACTGCACTGTGACTGTGTGTCTCTGTATCTCTGTATCTCTGTGTCTCTGTCACCGTGTATCTCTGTGACAATGTATCCCGCTGATGCTCCACCTATATGAGCTGGAGTACTGAGTGCTGTTCTGGCCCCCACACTGTAGGCAGGTTGTGACGCCACTGGAGACGGTGCAGATGAGATCCACCAGGATGTTGCCTGGGACGGAGCAGTCCAGCTTTGAGCAGAGACTATAGAAGCCATCTAAAGGGACTGGAGAGGGTGCAAGGGACTTCCCTGTTGTTAAAGAAATACACAGCATTCTTCTTCTTGCGTATGGCTTGCACAGCCTAAAGGTGTAGGACGCCGGGTTGATTGCATTCGTCGAAACAGGGCGCACCACGTGAAGGTTGCAATCTGCCACCCCAACACAGCATTTAGAAAAATATAGAAAATAGGTGCAGGAGGAGGCCATTCGGCCCTTCGAGCCAGCACCGCCATTAATTCTGATCATGGCTGATCGTCCCCAATCAATAACCCGTGCCTGCCTTCTCCCCATATCCCTTGATTCCACTAGCCCATTGAGCTCTATCTAACTCTCTCTTAAATCCATCCAGTGATTTGGCCTCCACTGCCCTCTGTGGCAGGGAATTCCACAAATTCACAACTCTCTGGGTGAAAAAGTTTTTTTCTCACCTCAGTCTTAAATGACCTCCCCTTTATTCCAAGATTGTGGCCCCTGGTTCTGGACTCGCCCAACATTGGGAACATTTTTCCTGCATCTAGCTTGTCCAGTCCTTTTATAATTTTATATGTTTCTATAAGAGCCCCCCCTCATCCTTCTAAACTCCAGTGAATACAAGCCTAGTCTTTTCAATCTTTCCTCATATGACGGTCCCGCCATCCCAGGGATCAATCTTGTGAACCTACTCTGCACTGCCTCAATCACAAGGATGTCCTTCCTCAAATTAGGAGACCAAAACTGTACACAATACTCCAGATGAGGTCTTACCAGAGCCCTATACAACTGCAGAAGAACCTCTTTACTCCTATACTGAAATCCTCTTGCTATGAAGGCCAACATTCCATTAGCTTTCTTCACTGCCTGCTGTACCTGTAAGCCAACTTTCAGTGACCGGTGTACAAGGACACCCAGGTCTCGCTGCACCTCCCCCTTACCTAACCTAACCCCATTGAGATAATAATCTGCCCCCTTGTTTTTGCCGCCAAAGTGGATAACCTCACATTTATCTATATTATACTGCATCTGCCCACTCACTCAACCTGTCCAGGTCACCCTGCAACCTCCTAACATCCTCTTCACAGTTCACACTGCCACCCAGCTTTGTTTCATCCACAAACTTGCTAGTGTTGCTCCTAATTCCCTCTTCCAAATCATTAATATATATGGTAAACAGTTGCGGCCCCAACACCGAGCCTTGCGGCACTCCACTCGCCACTGCCTGCCATTCTGAAAAGGACCCGTTCACTCCTACTCTTTGCTTCCTGTCTGCCAACCAATTTTCTATCCATGTCAACACCCTACCCCCAATACCATGTGCTCTAATTTTCGTCACCAGTCTCCCGTGCGGGACCTTATCAAAGGCTTTCTGAAAGTCTAGATACACTACATCCACTGGCTCCCCTTCATCCAGAAGATTAGTCAAGCATGATTTCCCTTTCATAAATCCATGTTGACTTGGACTAATCATTTTACTGTTATCCAAATGCCCCATTATTACCTCTTTAATAATTGACTCCAGCATCTTTCCCACCACCGGTCAGGCTAACTGGTCTGTAATTCCCCATTTTCTCTCTCGCTCCTTTCTTGAAAAGCGGGATAACATTAGCTATCCTCCAATCCACAGGAACTGATCCTGAATCTATTGAACATTGGAAAATGATCACCAACGTGTCCATTATTTCTAGAGCCACATCCCTGAGGACCCTGGGATGCAGACCATCAGGCCCAGGGGATTTATCATCCTTCAGTCCCATTAGCCTACCCAATACTATTTCTTGCCTAATTAAAATTTATTTCAGTTCCTCTACCCCCCTTTAGATCCTCTGTCCTCCAGTACATCTGGGAGATTGTGTCTTCCTTAGTGAAGACAGATCCGAAGTACCCATTCAACTCTTCTGCCATTTCCTTGTTCCCCATAATAATTTCACCCGTGTCTGCCTTCAAGGGACCCACATTTGACTTTGCTATTCTTTTTCCCTTAACATATCTAAAGAAGCTTTTACTGTCCTTCTTTATATTCCTGGCCAGCTTCCCCTCGTACTTCATCTTTTCAGCCCGTATTGCCCGTTTTGTTTCCTTCTGTTGTCCTATGAAAGTTTCCCAATCCTCTGGCTTCCGGCTACTCTTTGCTGTGTTATACATCTTTTCTTTTAGTTTTATTCTATCCCTAACTTCTCTTGTCACCCACGGTTGTCTCCTACTCCCCTTAGAATCTTTCTTCCTTTTTGGAATGAAATGATCCTGCGTCTTCTGGATTATGTCCAGAAATTCCTGCCATTGCTGTTCCACCGTCATTCCTGCTAGGATCCCTTTCCAGTCCACCTTGGCCAGCTCTCCTCTCATGCCTTCATAGTTCCCTTTGTTCAACTGCATCACTGACTCTTCCGATTTAACGTTCTCCTTCTCAAATTGCAAATTAAAACTAATCATATTATGATTAAAACTAATCATATATTTATTTCAAGAGGGCTAGAATACCAAAACAGGGATGCAATGCTGAGGCTCTATCGTGAGCAGTTTTATGTCCCATATCTGAGGAAGGATGTGCTGGATCTGGAGAGGGTCCAGAGGAGGTTTACAAGAATGATCCCAGGAATGAGTAGGTTAACTTATGATGAGCGTTTGTCGGCACTGGGCCTGTACTCGCTGGAGTTTAGAAGAATGAGAGGACACCACATTGAAACTTACCAAATAGTGAAAGGCCTGGATAGAGTGGATGTGGAGAGGATGTTTCCACTAGTCTAGGACTAGAGGTCATAGCCTCAAAATTAAGCCTCAGACGTTTCTTTAGGAAGGAGATGAGGAGGAATTCCTTTAGTCGGAGGGTGGTGAATCTGTAGAATTCTTTGCCACAGAAGGCGGTGGAGGCCAAGTCAGTGGATATTTTTAAGGGATAGATAGATTCTTGATTAGTACGGGTGTCAGATGTTATGTGGAGAAGGCAGGACAATGGGGTTAGGAGGGAGAGATGGATTAGCCATGATTCCAAGGCGGAGTAGACCTGATGGACCGAATGGCCTAATTCTGCTCCTATCATTTATGAACACGACAACACAAAGATCGAGCAAGAAAATCAAGACGTCAAATACAGTGATCACTAGGAAATTGCTCAACGAACAAAGATTCAACTGCTCCTTATATACAGAATTGTCTTTTGACGTGTTGTTTACTGTAGCAGGCACTAGCACTTTTCCTGCTTCTGAATGATCTTATAACAATGATAAATCATGCAGCTTTGAAAGACACAGATCAGTAAACACAGTCCAATTCCACCTCATTACAGATTAGCAGATGTCCTGTTACCCTCTTTACGATTGCCATTTGTCCTTTGACAACCGAGAACAGAATCTGACTGAGGTAGACGGCAGTGAGTGCCAGGTACGCATGCTCAGTTTCAACCTTCTTTAAAGCCCTGAATTAGATTGTGCATGATCAGCATTTGTAGGCACTCTACCTGCCGCTACATTATGGTGGAGCAGCGGTAGAGTTGCTGCCTCACAGTGCCAGAGACCCGGGTTCAATCCCAGCTATGGGGGCTGTCTGTACGGAGTTTGTACGTTCTCCCCGTGACCGCGTGGGTTTTCTCCGAGAGCTCCGGTTTCATCCCACACTGCAAAGACGTGCAGGTTTGTAGCTGCTTGGCTTGGTAAATGTAAAAATTGTCCCTAGTGTGTGTAGGATAGTGTTAGTGTGCAGGGATCGCAGGTCGGCGCGGACCCGGTGGGCCAAAGGGCCTGTTTCCGTGCTGTATCTCCAAACTAAACTACAAAACGAGCTGATCCCCTGCTGTCTTGTTGAAACGTTGCAATTTATTCATGACTGTGTTTGCTGTCACTATCACTATCCCCTCACTCTGGGCCCTGCACTCATTCACACTGTTTATTTTCCCACAGCCTTGCCGACAAACTACACCCGTGGACGGGGATTGGACTATAAACTCCAGCAACTGACTTCCCCACCCCTCCCCCACCTCTCTCCCCCTCCCCTCACCCTCTCCCTCTCAGGCTAACCTCTCCCCCCCCACCACCTCTCTTCCTCATTCCCCAGTTCCCTGTTTCTCTACCACTCTCTTCCCATTACCTCCCCCCCATTCCCTTTACCCGCTCTTTTCCCTCTTCTCTCCCCCACCCCCTATTCCGTCTCCCTCCCCCCCGCTTCTCTCCCCCACTCCCCCTCTCTCTTTCCCCCTCTCCCTCCCCCTTCTCTCTCCTCCCCCCTCTTGTCTCACCCCTTCCTCTCCCCCTTTCTCTCTCCCCCTTCCTCTCTCTCCCCCCTCACCTGTGCAGGATGAGTGGTTTGGTGTTGGCGGTGGACGTGGTGGTGGTGTTAGTGCTGGCTGTGTTGGTGTTGTGGCGATACGCTGACTTTAGCCGGCAGCACCGGCTGGTGACGGTGGCCACGCTGCTGGCCTGGTACCTCTGCTTCCTCATCGTCATCATCCTGCCACTCGACGTCACCACGGTAACCCCCCCTCATCACCATGGTAACCCCCTCCCCGTCACCATGGTAACCCCTCCCAATCACCATGGTAACCCCCTCCCCATCACCACGGTAACCCCTCCCCCATCACCATGGTAGCCCCTCCCCCCATCACCACTGTAACCCGTCACACTGACCCCACCTCCACACACTGACCCCACCTCCACACACTGACCCCACCCCCACACACTGACCCCACCCCCACACACTGACCCCACCCCCACACACTGACCCCACCCCCACACACTGACCCCACACACTGACCCCACCCCCACACACTGACCCCTCCCCCACACACTGACCCCTCCCCCACACACTGACCCCTCCCCCACACACTGACCCCACCCCCACACACTGACCCCACCCCCACACACTGACCCCACACACTGACCCCACCCCCACACACTGACCCCTCCCCCACACACTGACCCCACCCCCACACACTGACCCCAGCCCCACACACTGACCCCACACACTGACCCCACCCCCACACACTGAACCCACCCCCACACACTGACCCCACCCCCACACACTGACCCCACCCCCACACACTGACCCCACCCCCACACACTGACCCCACCCCCACACACTGACCCCACCCCCACACACTGACCCCACCCCCACACACTGACCCCACACACTGACCCCACCCCCACACACTGACCCCTCCCCCACACACTGACCGCACCCCCACACACTGACCCCAGCCCCACACACTGACCCCACACACTGACCCCAGCCCCACACACTGACCCCACACACTGACCCCACCCCCACACACTGACCCCACCCCCACACACTGACCCCGCACACGCACACTGACCCCACACACACACACTGACCCCACACACACACACTGACCCCACACACACACACTGACCCCACACACACACTGACCCCACACACACACACTGACCCCACACACGCACACTGACCCCACGCACACACTGACCCTTGCCCCACACTCCCCTTGCACAGGGCTGGGTTGTGGGGAGACTGACGGCCTGTCTCTGTGTTTTAGACCATTTACAGACAATGCATCATGGACAACAGGAAGCTGTCTCCCACGGCAGCCCCCAATTCCACCCAGCCCGCCACGGGCAGCTCTAGCAACACCTCACACAGGTAACCCCCCGCACCCCCCCTGTTACGTGTGTGCGGGGCAAGAACCACCAGACTTTATTCAGGTGGGGACCAAGCACATGAGAGGTGCCGCACACGGAACACGTCACACGCAAAGCCACCCGCTGTGACCGGCCACACAGACCGACGCACTGTGTGACAGACAAACAAACACGCGTGTACGTACTGTACACGCTGGTGTGTTTAGAGAGTATTTAGTTTAGAGATTCAGCGTGGAAACAGACTTCAGCCCACTGGGTCCGCGCTGACCATTTACATTTACACCAAGCCAATTAACCTACAAACCTGTACGTCTTTGGAGTGTGGGTGGAAACCGAAGATCTCGGAGAAAACCCACGGGGAGAACGTACAAACTCCGTACAGACAGCACCCGTAGTCGGGATCGAACCCGGGTCTACGGCACTGCATTTGCTGTAAGGCAGCAACTCTACCGCTGCGCCACCGTGACTGTCCTACACTCTGTGGGGCTGTGGCACCTGCATTCTCAACATGGTTCATCCCTAACCACACTCTAGGCAAGGGACAAAAAAACAATCTACTGTACATGGGAAGACAGTGAAAGGACTGCTGCTGTTATACGGCCTGGTACCAATCGAGCGGTCCACACACCCTGTGATGAGCAGCTTCTTGAAGAGGTCTGTAGACTTGGAAGCCCTTCATCACTTGGTGTTGTACCTGTTCTTTCACCTGCTTGAACGATGGCATCGTCCGCCAGGGATGCTTCAACAGTCAAGTCAAGAGAGTTTCTTGTCATGTGTCCCAGATAGGACAATGACATTCTTGCTAACAGAATATAGGAAGCATAAATACAGATCAGTGTGTCCATATACCATAGAATATATATATACACACACATCAGTACACAGATAAAGTGCAATAGGCTGTTATAGTTAAGAGTTTGTTTGAGTTGAGTTTAATAGCCTGATGGCTGTGGGGAAGTAGCTATTCCTGAACCTGGACGTTGCAGTCTTCAGGCTCCTGTACCTTCTACCTGAAGGTAGTAGGAAGATGAGTGTGTGGCCAGGATGCTGTGGGTCCTTGATGATACTGCCAGCCTTTTTGAGGCAGCGACTACGATAGATCCCCTTGATGGAAGGGAGGTCAGAGCCGATGATGGACTGGGCAGTGTTTACTGCTTTCTGCTCCTGGACGCTAAGGTTGCCGAACCAAGCCACGATGCAACTGGTCAGCGTGCTCTCTACTGTGCACCTGTAGAAGTTAGAGAGAGTCCTCTTTGACATGCCGACTCTCCGTAATCTTCTCGGGAAGTAGAGGCGCTGATGTGCTTTCTTTATGATTGCATCAGTGTTCTGGGACCAGGAGAGATCTTCGGAAATATGAACGCCCAGGAATTTGAAGTTCTTGATCCTTTCCACCATCGACCCGTTGATATGTCACTCTTCCCTCGGTGTTTGGTCAGTTCTCTGTCGTACATGATCCAGATGTCCCCTGACCACCCTTGTGTCTGAGAGTTCTTGTTTAGTGCGTGACCATTACAATGCCAGCTCTTGCACGAGTTGAGTGTCGACTCAAAAAGGGCTCTACTGGTTGGTTGGCCCAACAGCCTGAGGTTCAACCACTTACAAGCTGTCAACATCAACCAAGCCTACACAATGGCTGTATAAACATAGACAATAGGTGCAGGAGTAGGCCATTCAGCCCTTCGAGCCATTCAAAATGATCATGGCTGATCATCCACATTCAGTACCCTGTTGCTACTTTCTCCCCACATCCCTTGATTCCATTAGCCCAAAGAGCTAAATCTAACTCTTGAAAACATCCAGTGAATTGGCCCCCACTCCCTCCCAAGGCAGAGAATTCCACAGATTCACAACTCTCTGGGTGAAAATGTTTTTCATCTCAGTCCTAAATGGCCTTCCCCTTATTCTTAAACTGTGGCCCCCTGGTTCTGGACTGCCCCAACATGGGGAACATTTTTCCTGCATCTTGCCTGCCCAATCCTCAAAGAATGTTACATATTTGTATAAGATCCCCTGTCATGCTTGTAAATGTGATGGGGGGAGTTGAGTAGTTGTTCCTCAAGGCTGTGGGTGTGTACTCTGGGACTTGCATCATGCTGGTGGTGTGAGAATGAAGCCACTGGTGAGAAGCGACGTGTCTTGGCTAATTGACAGAGATATTGAGAATATGGTAGGCACTTGTCCCATTTGTCAGACCAGGCAGAATGCATCCGCAAACGTTCCCCTTAAACCACGGGCCTGTGATTATATCGATTATTTCACACCGTTCTGGGTTCATCTGTATCTAATTATTGTTAATGCCCATTCCAAGTGGATAGAGGCGCGACAGTGGACAGATGTAACGCAGCGACCACTGGACCTACATTCCCCTCTGTCCTAGCCTCCTTTGGCATTCCAGAAATGATAGTATCCGACAATGTCCCGCGATGAGTGGACACCCGTACCCACGGACTAAGTGACAGACCAGCAAGCATGCGTGTACGTTCACAGTGCTCTCAATATGGTTCATCCCTCTACGCTCTCCCATCCCCACTCTCCCACCTGGCAGAGAAACATAGATAATAGGTGCAGGAGTAGGCCATTCGGCCATTCCAGCCAGCACTGACATTCAATATGATCATGGCTGATCATCTAAAATCAGTTCCCCATTCTGGCTTTTTCCCCATATCCCTTGATTCCCTCAGGCCTAAGAGGTAAATCTAACTCTTGAAAACTGCTCACTGCCCCCTGCTCCTCCCCCCCCATCCCCACCAAGCCACTTCTTCCCCCCCCCCCCCCCGCCATTGCCATCGGAAAGAAGGTTCACGTGCCGGAAAACTGTAAAGTCCAGGTTCAGGAACAGCTTCCCTAAGCCATCAGGCAGTGACGAAAGCGAATGGCATGTTGGCCTTCATAACAAGAGAAGTTGAGTATAGGAGCAAAGAGGTCCTTCTGCAGTTGTACAGAGCCTTAGTAAGACCACACCTGGAGTATTGTGTGCAGTTTTGGTCGCCTAATTTGAGGAAGGACATTCTTGCTATTGAGGGAATGCAGCGTAGGTTTACAAGGTTAATTCCCGGGATGGGAGAATGCTGAGAGAATGGAGCGGCCTCAAAGGGCGGTGGAGGCAGGTTCTCTGGATACTTTCAAGAGAGAGCTAGATAGGGCTCTTAAAGATAGTGGAGCCGGGGGATATGGGGAGAAGGCAGGAACGGGGTACTGATTGGGGATGATCCACTATGATCACATTGCAGGGCTCGAAATTAGCGGTTGCCCGGGTGCCACTGACCACTCAAAGCGCCGCCGGGCAACCTAAACGCCGAGTCAAACACCGGCTTGGCAACCAGATACTGGTTTGTACTGAAGATAGACACAAAAAGCTGGAGTAACTCCGTGGGTCAGGCAGCATCTCTGGAGAAAAGGAACGCGACGTTTCGTGTCAGCGGCGGCTGTGCGGGGTAAATATACTAGGTGCGGGGTGAGGAAGGGTCGGAGCGAATGACGGGCCCCAAACAGCAGCTCCATCTCCTCCTCCCACCCCCCGCCCGCCCTGATAAGGGCCTCTGCTTGTAAATCCGGTCACGGCGCTTTCAAAAGAAACAGGCCCTTATCAGGGCGGGCGGGCGGGGGGCGGGAGGAGGAGGAGATGGCGCCGCCGTTCGCGGCCGCTGCTGCCGCTGTGCGGGGCCCGTCATTCGCTCCGACCCTTCTGAAGCAGCTGCACCAAAGATCTTATGGCTATAGGATCTCTGAGCTGCACCGCCCGGCCCCGCACCTTGCTGTTGGCTGGCGGAGGAGGGAGGAGTTCCCAATGGCCCAGGGCCAGGCATCGGGGCGATGTTGTCCAAGGGGCGCTGACCTTCCTTCCTCCCCACCTCGCCCCCCCCCTCTCTCTCTCTTGTACGCCCCTCCACCCCCCCCCTTATCCTGGGACCCCTCCTCTCCATCCCGCACTGATCCCCATTCCCACCTCTATTCAGTCCTCACTGACATCCCCTGTGCTCCCCTCCACATCTACCCCCCCATCTATTCATCCTGCGCTGATCACCCAATCCACCTCGCATTGATTCTCCTGCCACCCCCCCCCCCATCCATCCTCCACTGGTTCCCCAATTCACCTTGTACTTACCCCTTTCCCATCCATCCTGCACTTCTCCTCCATCCATCCTTTACTAATCCACGCATTCATCCCGTACTGACCCACCCTCCATTTACCCTGCACCTTCCACCCTTCCCCTCATTCATCCTGTAGTGACCCCCCATTCATCCTGCACAGACCCTCCGATCCACACTGTACTGACCCCCCCCCCATCCATCCTGTACTGATCCTCCCATTCAAGAAGAATGGGGGGAACAGTCTGAAGAAGGGTCTCGACCCAAAACGTTGCCTATTTCCTTTGCTCCATAGATGCTGCCTCACCCGCTGAGTTTCTCCAGCACTTTTGTCTACCCCCATCCATCCCGTACTGAACCCCCCCATTCAACACCACTGACATCCCCTGTGCTCTCCCCTCACAATTTTATCTACTCCAACCAACACGTACTAATTCACCTGCCTCAATCCATCCATTCTGCACCGACTGCTTTAATTCCCAATGTTATCATTTGTTTTAATCCATAAAGATGGATTAATTAAATTGTGAACACGTGAAACATTAAAACCGCAGTGTTCGATTGTCACTGCTGCCGTTGACACGTTATTACAGAATTCATTTTAATGGCAAATCAATGCTCTTAATATGGAGTATCAGTACTGTAGTTATTTAATGAGCAACATTCACAACTATACGTACGCATATATGTTACCATGGTCCAGGATTTGACACAGGTTGATCATACGCTGAATAATCCAACCACATTTTTGTTTGGAAGTGGAAAGAACTAATAGAAATTGCATTAATTGCAATGTGTAAAAAGAGTTGTCTTATAATTTTGCTGCATGTCATTGTGGGATATATCATGTCTTGATTGGTGAATATGTTTAGTTTGTGACTTTATTTGAAGCAGAAATAATATGTGAATGCTTCATTGATTATAATTGGTATAATTGGTAACTACGCACTTCGTCCAAGCACATTATCGCACGCGTCATGCAAGCCATCTTAAATGACCACCTAAACTGTCATTTGGCAACCTAAAAAGCTGCCTAGGTTGCCCGGCTGGCAACAGGGGAAAAAAGTTAAGCGAGAGCCCTGCATTGAATGGCGGTGCTGGCTCGAAGGGCCGAATGGCCTACTCCTGCACCTAAACACGACAACAAATAAGCTCTGAACTACAACTATTGCACTATATCTGTTTATTTATTGAATATGTGTGCATGTGTATACGTACACACTCAGGGCTGCCAACTCTCACGCATTGAGCGTGAGACTCACGCATTTGATGAAATTCGCACGCTCTCACGCTGATGTTCTCACGCTCCAAATTAAAAAATATATATATAAATAAATAGAGCCACACTCCTCCACATTCATCAATGAGAATAGTTTTCTGTCGGCGGGTTCCCCGTAAAGAACGAGTAATTGGTTTAAGCCCATCGCACACTATTTAAAATGGCAATGTAGACAAAAATGCTGGAGAAACTCAGTGGGTGAGGCAGCATCTATGTCTGAGTTTGACCCTTCTTTAGACTCAAGCAATTCTCCAGCATTTTTGTCCACCGCTCCATAGATGCTGCCTCACCTGCATTCAAATGGTGCAGATGGTGTGATAGGTGAGACACGGCGGGTCCCAGCACCGACCCCCACCCCAGGCAGACACCGCTCACACCTCCCACCTTCACCTCCAGCGGCTCTGTGTCCAGCAGCCTCTCTGTCCACACCGCATGGGGTTTTAACCCCTGCCCGGAGCCAGGAGCAGGAGCCCCGGGTGAGTGGGGCGTCGGTGCCGCTTGAGTCCGGAGCCGCGGGGATGAATCTCAGGCTATAGCTCCGCTCCGATGCCCGGACCCCCAGGTCACTGTCCCTCATCTCCCCAGGGTCACTGTCCCTCACCTCCCCCTGACCCCAGGGTCACTGTCCCTCACCTCCCCCTGACCCCCGGGTCACTGTCCCTCACCTCCCCCGGGTCACTGACCCTCACCTCCCCAGGGTCACTGTCCCTCACCTCCCCCTGACCCCAGGGTCACTGTCCCTCACCTCCCCAGGGTCACTGTCCCTCACCTCCCCCTGACCCCTGGGTCACTGACCCTCACCTCCCCCTGACCCCAGCTGGACACAGAGCACCTGGGCCGTCCCGCATTCCTGGGGAGGGGGGGAGAGAGGGAAACGCTCCCTGGACATCGCCAAGTCTCCGCTCACTCCGGATGTTGTCGCCGCTTCATTGACACACTCTCACACACACACTGGCACACACTGATACACACTCTCACACACACACTGGCACACACTGATACACACTCTCACACACACACTGGCACACACTGATACACACTCTCACACACACACTGGCACACACTGATACACACTCTCACACACACACTGGCACACACTGATACACACTCTCACACACACACTGGCACACACTGATACACACTCTCACACACACTGGCACACACTGATACACACTCTCACACACACTGGCACACACTGATACACACACACACACACTGATACACACTGGCACACACTGATACACACACACACACACTGATACACACTGGCACACACTGATACACACACACACACACACTGGCACACACTGATACACACTCTCATACACACACTCACACACAACCTAACACACACTGATACACACTCTCACACACACACTGGCACACACTGATACACACTCTCACACACACACTGGCACACACTGATACACACTCTCACACACACACTGGCACACACTGATACACACTCACACACACACTGGCACACACTGATACACACTGGCACACACTGATACACACTCTCACACACACACTGGCACACACTGATACACACTCTCACACACACACTGATACACACACTCTCACACACAACCTAACACACACTGATACACACTCTCACACACACACTGGCACACACTGATACACACACTCTCACACACAACCTAACACACACTGATACACACCCTTACACACACACTGGCACACACAAGGTTTAAAGGGATATGGGCCAAATGCGGATAAATGGGACTAGTTTAGATGGGGCATCTTGATCTGCATGAACAAGTTGGGATGAAGGGCCTGTTTCCATGCTGTAAGACTATGACACATTGTAGAAAGGGTTCAATTGCTCTGGAGAGGATCCAGGGGCGATTTATGAAGATGTTGGCAAGGCTGGATTTCTTTTTTCACTTTGAAGAAAGATTTGATAACTGGGATTGTATTCTCTGCAGCAACAGAGGTGAAGAAAAAACTTAGTTGAGGTGAATAATATTATGAGGACCTGTTTCGCTTAACAAAGAGTGTAAGAAGGAATTGCAGATGGCGGTTTAAACTGAAGATAGACACTAAAAGCTGGAATAACTCAGCAGGACAGGCAGCATCTCTGGAGAGAAAGAATGCATGATGTTTCGGGTCGAGACCTTCAGACTGAAGAGGTTGAAAACCAGCCATAAAACACAATGACTGGACATGTGTGTTATCCAACTAAGGGCAGAAATCAGAATCATGTGTTCATCTTTATTCACGTGACAACATAATATATATATTACAGAAAAAATAATGTAATGGTGCAGCGGTAGAGTTGCTGCCTTACAGAACCACAGGCCCAGATTGGATCCTGACTACGGGTGCTGTCTGTACAGTATTTGTATATTCTCCCTATGACCACATGGTTTTCTCTGGATATTCCGGTTTCTCCCACATCCGAAAGAAGTGCAGGTTTGTGGGTTCTGTAAATTGTCCCTGGCATGTAGAATAGAACTGGTGTATGGTAGATTACTGGTCAGTGTGGACTTGGTGGGCCGAAGGGCCTGTTTCCATATATATGTTTTACATATATATCTTAATTTCATTGAACCATATACGGTTAAATATGTGGCATTATTTTTGTCTTGTTTCTATAGTCAAGGGGTAAGGTTGATTAATTTATTTGTGCAGAACAGTGATGGAAGTCTGACTCCTCTTGCCTTGTTTATATGTTTTTGTTTCTCTATATATGCATAACAGCATGAATTATAATCTGATTTCCATACATGAATATACTAAGGTCATTCATGTGCTGCACCTGTTGATCAGAGCCTGGCTCTACTGTGGAATGTAATTAGGAATGTAATATAGCCTAACCTTATTCATACCAAATCCAATTTAAAGCATAAATGTTGCATTTAAGTGTAAGTTAAAAGACTCGCAACAGCATGCACACTTGCACAGATTGCACACTTTTAAGCTGAAAAGTGCAGAAGCTCCCAACCATAGGAGAGGGGGGACACCCCCCTCCCGCATCCCCCCCCCTCTCGGTCGCTGCGCTCCCTCGCAATTTCTCACTCTCAACTCTCACCCAATGTTGGCAGCCCTGCACACTGAACTTTTATCTCCTGTTCTGTATTATTCTGTTGTGCTGCAGCAAGTAAGAATTAAATTGTAGGATCTGGGACACATGACAATAAAACTCTCTTGACTCTTTCTTCCAGCGATGCTGGTACACTGTACTGTGAGCCCCCATTCTCTCTCTCTCTCCCCCAGCAGTGCGGGTTTGCAGCCGTTTGCGGAATGTGTGAGGCCGTGGAGCTACATCCCCGACGGCATTCTGCCCGTCTTCTGGCGAGTGGTCTACTGGACGTCCCAGTTCCTCACCTGGTGAGCTGGCTGGAGACTGGACAACACTCCCCTGTCCTGTCCTGCTCCTACCTCCCCCCCTCCCCCCCCTCCTCTCTCCCTCCCCCTCTCTCTCCCTCCCTCTTCCCACCTCCTCCCCCTCCCTTCTGCATGTGCAGTTGACACGTGTGTGCGGGCGTGTTCACGTGTGTGCAGCATGGACACGTGTGTGGTGTGGACACGTGTGTGTGGTGTGGACATGTGTGTGCGGGCGTGTTCATGTGTGTGCCACATGGACACGTGTGTGCGGTGTGACACGTGTGTGCAGCATGGACACGTGTGCGGTGTGGACACGTGTGTGTGGTGTGGACACGTGTGTGCGGGCGTGTTCACGTGTGTGCAGCATGGACACGTGTGTGTGGTGTGGACACGTGTGTGCGGTGTGGACACGTGTGTGCGGTGTGGACATGTGTGTGGGCGTGTTCACGTGTGTGCAGCATGGACACGTGTGTGCTGTGTTGCAGGATCTTGCTGCCCTTCATGCAGTCGTATGCTCGGTCTGGAGCGTTCTCCATGGCGGGCAAGGTGCGCACGGCCCTGATCGAGAACGCCATCTACTACGGCACCTACCTGCTCATCTTCGGCAGCCTGCTCATCTACGTGGCCGTGCACCCCGGCCTGCGGCTCGACTGGTCAGTGTACCCCCATCCCCGTACCCCCTTCCCCCATCCCTGTACCCCATCCCCAGCCCCCATCCCCGTACCCCCGTACCCCATCCCCGTACCCCATCCCCGTACCCCCATCCCCGTACCCCATCCCCAGCCCCCATCCCCGTACACCCATCCCTGCACCTCCATCCCTGTACCCCCATCCCCGTACCCCCATCCCCGTACCCCCATCCCCGTACCCCATCCCTGTACCCCATCCCCGTACACCCATCCCCGTACACCCATCCCTGCACCTCCATCCCTGTACCCCCATCCCCGTACCCCATCCCCGTACACCCATCGCTGCACCTCCATCCCTGTACCCCCATCTCCGTACCCCATCCCCGTACCCCCATCCCCGTACCCCATCCCTGTACCCCCATCCCCGTACCCCCATCGCCGTACCCCATCCCCTGTACCCCCATCCCTGCACTCCATCCCCGTACCCCCATCGCCGTACCCCATCCCCTGTACCCCCATCCCCGTACCCCTTCCCGTACCCCCATCCCTGCACCTCCATCCCTGTACCCCCATCCCCGTACCCCCATACCCGTACCCCATCCCCGTACCCCCATCCCTGTACCTCCATTCACGTACCCCCATCCCTGTACCCCCATCCCCGTACCCCCATAGGGGATGCGTAACTGCACTGAATCACATTGGTGTCACCCCCCTCTCTCTACCCCTCACACTCCCTTCCCTCTCTCCCCCCCATCTCTCCCCTTCTCTCACTCCCTCCTCTCGCTCTCCTCTCATCTGTCCCCCTTCTTGCTCCCCCTTTCTCTCTCTCCCCCACCTCTCTCCCTCCCCCACCTCTCTCTCCCCCACCTCTCTCCCTCCCCCACCTCTCTCTCCCCCTTTCTCTCTCTCCCCCTCTCTCTCTCTCCCCCACCTCTCTCTCCCCCTTTCTCTCTCTCCCCCTCTCTCTCTCACCCCCACCTCTCTCTCCCCCTCTCTCTCTCTCCCCCACCTCTCTCTCCCCCTCTCTCTCTCTCCCCCACCTCTCTCTCCCCCTCTCTCTCTCTCCCCCTCTCTCTCTCTCCCCCTCTCTCTCTCACCCCCACCTCTCTCTCCCCTCTCTCCCCCTCTCCCCCCCCCCCCCCCCCCCGCTGCAGGTACCAGTTGCAGATGATCGGGATCACAGCAGCCAACACGTGGGCCTGTTCCTGCTGGTGCTGCTGCTGGGCTATGGGCTGGTGGAGTTACCGCGCTGGCACTGGACAGCTGCCCACTCTGGCCACACGCTGGCACGCACTCACTTCAAAGCTGCCAAGCTGCTGACCGAGAGAGTGGAGGCGCAGGAGGAGCTGGACGACCTGATGGAGGTGGGTGGGGGGGGGGGGGACATGAGAGAGGGTGGTGGCGCAGGAGGAGGGGGGAGGCGGTGTGGGGGGGAGGGGTGGCTGGAGGAAAGCTGTGGACAAGGGCACTAAAACAGGATGGAGGAGGGCAGGATGGGGGGGTGATGTGGGGGGGGGGGGGTACTGGGACCGTCTGTGGGTGGATATATAAGGGGGTTGCCCGTACTGACTCCTGACGTGTGTGTACAGGAGGTGAGGAAGCTGAACGAGACGGTGAAGTACAACCACCCCCAGCGGAAAAACATCGACACCATCCTCCGCAAGGTGGGGACTGGGGTGGTGGGGGGATGGGGGGGGGATGGGGGGGGCTAGGCTGGGCTGCTGGTGTGTGGGACTGTGCTGGGAGCTGCTGGGCTGAGCTGCTGGTGTGTGAGACAGTGCTGGGAGCTGCTGGTGTGTGGGACTGTGCTGGCAGCTGCTGGGCTGGGCTGCTGGTGTGTGGGACTGTGCTGGGAGCTGCTGGGCTGAGCTGCTGGTGTGTGGGACTGTGCTGGGAGCTGCTGGGCTGAGCTGCTGGTGTGGGACTGTGCTGGCAGCTGCTGGGCTGGGCTGGGCTGCTGGTGTGTGGGACTGTGCTGGGAGCTGCTGGGCTGGGCTGCTGGTGTGTGGGACTGTGCTGGGAGCTGTTGGGCTGGGCTGAGCTGCTGGTGTGTGCTGTGTTTCAGTGCCCTATGGAGTACCAGGAGCGGATGGGCAGGAGCATGGATGACTATGAGGACTTTGAGGAACATGGAGGATGTCCCAGTGATCGCAGCCTGGCGCGGCTGCACAAGCAGGTGGGACGGGGGGGGAGTGGTGACGGGGGGGGGGGGGGGGTGGGTGGGACGGGGGTGGTGGCCTGGCGCGGCTGCACAAGCAGGTGGGACGGGGAGGTGGGCGGGATACAGGGGGGGGATGGGTGGGACGGGGGGGGAGTGGTGACGGGGGAGGTGGGCGGGATTCAGGGGGGATGGGTGGGACGGGGGGCGGGATACAGGGGTGGGGGATGGGTGGGACGGGGAAGTGGGCGGGATACAGGGGGGGGGGATGGGTGGGACCTGGGGCGGGATACAGGGGGGGGGGGATGGGTGGGACGGGGGAGTGGTGACGGGGGAGGTGGGCGGGATACAGGGGGGATGGGTGGGACGGGGGAGTGGTGACGGGGGAGGTGGGCGGGATACAGGGGGGGATGGGTGGGACGGGGGGGTGGCCTGGCGCGGCTGCACAAGCAGGTGGTGGGGACAGGGGGGTCAGGTTGAGGGGTGGCTGGGCTGGGGTCCGGGGGGGAGAGGGAGGGGGTGAGGACGGGGGGGGGGGGGGGTGGGGAGTGTGGGAGGGGACGGGGGCGGCTGCATGTGTGGGGGAAGCGTCTATTACCCTGTCTGCCTCCTGATGCTGTGGTCCCCCAGATCCAAGCATTGCAGTTACACCAGGTGTGTGTCTGTGCAGTGTTACGCCACGCTCTCCCTGTGTCTACCCCCGTCTTTCCCTCTCCCCCACACACAGGTGATCCGTGCTGCCCAGCGCTATGGCCGTGTGTCGGTACAGTGGACACTGCTGCTGGACCAGGCCTTCTACCTGGAGGATGTGGCCCGTAACCAGGACAACGCCACCCCCCACTTCGTACACAGCTTCCCCCCACACAGCCCCGAGGATGGTTCAGCCGCTACCTCTACACCCCTCGCGTAGGTCAGTGACCCCTGACCCCCGCCTGTCGCCGTGCCCCATTGTACACACACTGTGTGATCATTCAGTCTATTGTCACGTGTATCGAGGTACAGTGAAAGCTTTTGTCGCGAGCTAACCAGTCAGCGCAAAGACAATACATGATTACAATCGACCCGTTCACAGTGTACAGACACATGATAAGGGAATAACCTTTAGTGCAAGGTAAAGCCAGTAAAGTTCGATCAAGTCTGAGGGTCACCAATGAGGTAGATAGTAGTTCAGGACCACTCTCTAGTTGTGGTAGGATGGTTCAGTTGCCTGATAACAGCTGAGAAGAAACTGTCCCTGAATCTGGAGGTGTGCATTTTCACACTTCTATACCTTTTGCCCGATGGGAGAGGGCAGAAGAGGGAGTAGCCGGGGTGAGACTGGTCCTTGATGATGCTGCTGGCCTTGCCTAGGCCGCGTGAGGTGTAGATGGAGTCAGTGGAAGGGAGTTTGATTTGTGTGATGGTCTGGGCTGCTTCCACAATTCTCTGCAATTTCTTGCGGTCTTGGATGGAGTTGTTCCTAATCCAAGCTGCGATGCATAGTGCCGTGGCCATGACATGTATCCCTGCCCGCTGTATACTCACTCGCCCACTGTGTGTCCCCGTGCGTGTGGCATGCCTGGTGTACACTCGGCCCGCGTGACATGTCTGATGCGTGTCATGTGCTCATCCCGTGTGATGACGTGTCGGTGCATGTAACGTGTCATAAGGTCATAAGTGATAGGAGCAGAATTAGGCCATTCGGCCCATCAAGCCTACCCCACCATTCAATCATGGCTGATCTATCTCTCCATCCTAACCCCATTCTCCTGCCTTCTCCCCATAACCCTGACTCCTGTACTGATCAAGAATCTATCTATCTCTGCCTTGGGTGGTGCAGCGGTAGAATTGCAGCCTCACAGCTCAGGAGACCCGGGTTCAATCCTGACTATGGGTTCTGGCTTTATGGAGTTGTACCTTCTCCCCATGACCGCATGGCTTGTCTGTTTGCAGGTTAATTGGCCAAGTGTTAGTGTAGGATAGGTGTGTAGGATAGCGTTAATGTGTGGGGATCGCTGGTAGGCCAGGATTTGGTGGCTGTATTGCTAAATTAAAGTGAACTAAACTAAAAATATCCATTGGTCTCCACAGCGTTCTGTGGCAAAGAATTCCACAGATTCACCACCCTCTGGCACAGTGACCACTGTGTGTGCCCTGTCTGTGTCGTTCCCCGTGTGCCGTATCCGTGTACATGTGCTGTTCCCCATGTGACGTGTGCCATGTCCATGTGACGTGTGTCGTTCCCTATGTGATGTGTGTGTGTGCCCTGTCCGTGTTGTTCCCCAGGTGCCGTGTCCGTGTGCCGTTCCCCATGTGACATGTGTGACGCGTGCGGTGTCCGTGTGCCGTTTCCCCGTGTGACGTGTGTACGGTGTGTGCCCCCACAGAGTGGTACTGGCAGTGCCGGCTGCGGTGTTGGTGCCACCGGGCCCTGGCGCTGGTGCTGGCAGCGTTCTCAGTGCTGGTGGTCTGGTCCGAATGCACCTTCTTCAGCACCAGCCCCGTTCTGTCCATCTTCGCCATCTTCATCCGCTCCGCCGAGAACAGCCACAACTACCTGCATGTACAGGTACAGGGGAGGTGGGGAGACAGGGGCGAGGGTGGAGCCACAACTACCTGTATGTACAGTTACAGGGGAGGTGGGGAGAGATGGGCGAGGGGTGGAGCCACAACTACCTGTATGTACACAGGGGAGGTGGGGAGACAGGGGCGAGGGGTGGAGCCACAACTACCTGTATGTACACAGGGGAGGTGGGGAGACAGGGGCGAGGGGGGGAGCCACAACTACCTGTATGTACAGTTACAGGGGGAGGTGGGGAGACAGGGGCGAGGGGTGGAGCCACAACTACCTGTATGTACAGTTACAGGGGAGGTGGGGAGAGATGGGCGAGGGGTGGAGCCACAACTACCTGTATGTACACAGGGGAGGTGGGGAGACAGGGGCGAGGGGTGGAGCCACAACTACCTGTATGTACACAGGGGGAGGTGGGGAGACAGGGGCGAGGGGGGGAGCCACAACTACCTGTATGTACAGTTACAGGGGAGGTGGGGAGACAGGGGCGAGGGGTGGAGCCACAACTACCTGTATGTACAGTTACAGGGGGAGGTGGGGAGACAGGGGCGAGGGGTGGAGCCACAATATGATAATAATAATCATAATGAATTTTATTTATGGGCGCCTTATACCGAGGTCTCAAGGACACCTTACAGAGATTTATGGTTAACATATAATCAGAATTTAAAAAATAAGTTATAAAGGCCAATACACAAATCAGGGACAGAATTCCTTCCAAAAACACAAAAAAGAAAAATCAGAAACACAATTTGAGGAGAGAGCAGCGGCAACGAAACCGCGCCAGCGTCCAATCTCCCCTCCGACCGCCATCTTGAACACAGACTAACAAATACAATTACAAACAAAAATCATCCCCCCACAATGATATGTTAAAAGGAAAAGATTGTTTAGATATGTAACAAGGAAAGATATGTAAATAGGTGCAGGAGTAGGCCATTAAAAGGGCCGAATGGCCTAGTCCTGCACCTATTGTCTATCTATTGATTAGTAAAGACAAATGCTCCCTTACAGTCAGAATCAGGTGAATTTATAATGAGAAACAAGCAAATGGCAGACCAGTTAAACAAGTACTTTGGTTCTGTCTTCACTAAGGAAGACACAAACAATCTCCCAGAAATACTAGGGGACCGAGGATCTAGCAGGAGGGAGGAACTGAAGGAAATCCACATTAGTCAGGAAATGGTGTTGGGTAAACTGTTGGGACTGAAGGCAGATAAATCCCCAGGGCCTGATGGTCTGCATCCCAGAGTACTCAAGGAGGTGGCCCTAGAAATCATGGATGCATTGGTGATCATTTTCCAATGTTCTATAAACTCTGGATCAGTTCCTGTGGTATGGAGGGTAGCTAATGTAACCCCACTTTTTAAGAAAGGAGAGAGAGAGAAAACAGGGAATTATAGACCAGTTAGCCTGACATCGGTAGTGGGGAAGATGCTGGAGTCGATTATTAAAGATGTCGTATCAGCGCATTTGGAAAGCAGTAACAGGATCGGTCCAAGTCAGCATGGATTTATGAAGGGGAAATGCTTCACTAAGCTTCTGGAATTCTTTGATGATGTAACAGGTAGAATGGATAAGGGAGAGCCAGTGGATGTGGTGTATCTGGATTTTCAAAAAGCCTTTGACAAGATCCCACACAAGAGATTAGTGTGCAAATTTAGAGCACATGGTATTGGCAGTAGGGTATTGACATGGATAGAGAACTGGGTGGCAGAAAAGAAGCAGAGAGTAGGAATTAACGGGTCCTTTTCAGAATGGCAGGCAGTGTCTTGTGGGGTGCCGCAAGGCTCAGTGCTGGGACCACAGTTAATTACAATTTCTATTAACAATTTAGATAAAGGAATTAAATGTGACATCTCCAAGTTGCGGATGACACAAAGCTGGGTGGCAGTGTGTGCTGCGAGGAGAATGCTATGAGGGTGCAGGGTGAGTTGGATAGGTTGGGTGAGTGGGCAGATGCATGGCAGATGCAGTTTAATGTGGATAAATGTGAGGTTATCCACTTTGGTGGCAAGAACAGGAAGGCAGATTATTATCTGAATGGTGGATAGACACGAAAAGTTGGAGTAACTCTGGAGAGAAGGAATGGGTGACGTTTCAGGTCGAGACCCTTAGGGTCTGAAGAAGGGTCTCGACCCAAGATGTCACCTATTCCTTCTCTCCAGAGATCCTGCCTGTCCCGCTGAGTTACTCCAGCTTTTTATGTCTATCTTCGGTGTAAACCAGCATCGTCAGTTTCTTCTTACGCATTATCTGAATGGTGTCAGATTAGGAAAAGGGGAGGTGCAACGAGACCTGAGTGTGCTTGTACATCAGTCACTGAAAGTGAGCATACAGACAGTGAAGAAAGCTAATGGCATGTTAGCCTTCATAGCGAGAGGATTTGAGTTTAGGAGCAAGGAGGTCCTACTGCAGTTGTACAGGGACCACACCTGGAGTATTGTGTGAAGTTTTGGTCTCCTAATTTGAGGAAGGACATTCTTGCTATTGAGGGGGTGCAGCGTCGGTTCACCAGGTTAATGCTCGGGATGGCGGGACTGACATATGATGAAAGAATTGGTCGACTGGGCTTGTATTCACTCGAATTTAGAAAGATGAGAGGGAATCTTATAGAAATATATAAAATTATTAAGAGATTGGACACGCTAGAGGCAGTAAACATGTTCCCGGTGTTGAGGGAATCCAGAACCAGGGGCACAGTTTAAGAATAAGGGGGAGGCCATTTTGGACTGAGATGAGGAACAACTTTTTCACCCAGAGAATTGTGAATTTGTGGAATTCTCTGCCACAGAAGGTAGTGGAGGCCAATTCACTGGATGTTTTCAAGAGATTTCGATTTAGCTCTTAGGGCTAAAGGATTCAAGGGATATGGGGAGAAAGCAGGAACAGTGTACTGATTTTAGATGATCAGCCATGATCATATTGAATGGAGGTGCTGGTTCGAAGGGCCGAATGGCTCTTGTGTTTCTAAGTTCTATGCCCTATGCCCATAGTTCCTATTCCCTATCTTCCTACAACTACCTACAATGATTTGGATGAGAACATACAGGGCAAGATTAGCAAGTTTGTTGATGATACAAACGTTAGTGGTTTTGCAGATAGTGAGGATGGTTGTGAACGATTGCAGCAGGATCTGGATCGATTGGCCAGGTGGGCGGAGGAATGGTTGATGGAATTTAATACAGAGAAGTGTGAGGTGTTGCATTTTGGGCGTCGAACAAGGGCAGGACCTACACAGTGAATGGTAGGCCTCTGGGTAGTGTTGTAGAGCAGAGGGATCTAGGAGTACAGGTGCATGGTTCCTTGAAGGTGGTCGTAGGTAGATACGGTGGTCAAAAAGGTTTTTGGTACTTTGGCCTTCATCAGTCAGAGTATTGAGTATAGAAGTTGGGCGGTCATGTT
>JAXLNO010003932.1:54490-186076 GCA_038087875.1 Malacoraja senta
TTGTTCCTTTGTTTAAGAATGGATGTAGAGAGAATCCAGAGAACTGTTGGCCAGTGAGTCACATATCAGTAGTAGGGAAACTATTGCTGAGATTTTACGAGACAGTACTTATTCCCATTTGGAAGAGAATGGGCTTATTGGGGAAGGACAACACAGCTTTTTGCATAGCAGGTTATGTCTTATTAATTTCATTTTGTTTTTTGAGGTGACGATGGAGATTGATGAATTTAGGGAGATGGATGTTGCCTACATGAATTTTAGTGAAGCTTTTGAGAAGGTCCATCGTGGCAGGCTGATCCAGAAGATTAATGTGTACAGGATTTGCAATGACTTGGTGGTATGGATTCAGAACTGGCTTATTCATAGAAGACAGAGGGTTGCAGTGGAAGGTAGATATTCTGGCTGGAGGAAGGTGACCAGTGAAGTTCTGCCGGGATTTGTGACTTTCCTTTAGACTTTAGAGATACATCATGGAAACGTGTCCTTTGGCTCATGGAGTCTGTGCCGACCAGCAATCACCCCGTACACTAGCACTATCCTATACACGAAGGACAATTTATCATTTTATCGAAGCCAAACCTGGAGATCTTTGGAGTGTGGGAGGAAACAGGAGCACCCAGAGAAAACCCATAGGGTCACAGAGAGAATGTACAAACGTAAGGACAGCACCCATAGTCAGGATCAGACCCGAGTCTCTGACGCTGTAGAGCAGCAACTCTGCCAGTGTGCCCCCTCTGTACACAGTCATGTGCAGGAACCTCTGCTGTTTGTGATATATAAATAACCTAGATGTAAATGATGTGTCGGGTAGTACATTTGCTGATGACACCGACATTGGAGGAGTTACAGACAGTGAGGAATGCTCACTGAATATACAGTGGGATGTAGATCAGCTTCAGAAATGGGTGGAGAAATGACAGATGGAGTTTAACCAGAACAAGTGCAAGGTGTTACACTTTGGAAAGTTAAAAGTAAGGGGAAAGTATTCAGTTAATGGCAAGACCATTAATAACATTGGGGTGCAGAGCGATCTTGGAGTCCAAGTTCATAGCTCACTGAAGGTGGTAGCACAAGTAGATAGGATGGTAAGAAGGCTTATGGTATGCTTGCTTACATTACTAGGGGTATTGAATAATAGAGTCAGGAAGATATGATACAGCTCTATAGGACATTGGTTGGCTTCCCAAATGCAGTTCTGGTCACCCCATTGCAGGAAAGATGGGAAGACTTTGTAGAGGGTGCAGAGGAGGTTTACCAGAATGCTGTCTGGATTAGAGGGATTCAGCTTCAGGAAGAGGTTGCACAGACTTAGATTGTTTTCTCGTGAACGTTGAGGGTTTAGTGGGGATCTGATAGAAGTGTATAAAGTTGTGATAGGCAAAGACAGTCGGAGCCTTTTACCCAGGGTGGAAAGGTTCAACACTAGAGGGCACAGCTACAAGATGAGAGGGGGAAAGTTGAATGGCACGGGGCATGTTCTTTACACTGGGGCTGATGAGCTGCCAAGGGTGGTGGTGGAGCTAGATACAATAGTGGTGTTTACGAGGCTTTTAGGCAGATGGATATTTTAGGCAGGGAATGGAGGGATAGGGATTACATGCAGGCAGAGATTAGTTTAACGTGGCACAGACATTGTGGGCGGAGGGCACGTTCCTGTACTCTTTGTTCTGTGTAAATTGAGGCTCTGGTCAAGTGAGAAGGAGGCATGGGACATGGATGGGCAGCTGGGATCAAGTGTTTCCCTGGATATCCAAGGATGCTGTGGGAAGCTGGTGAGGAAATTTCAGGATCCTGGGCTGAGGTTTACAACTCATCATTAGATTCGGGTGAGGTGCCGGGAGGTTGGCGGATGCTGTGCCTCTATTTATGAACGGCTGCAAGGAAAAGCCTGGGTACTGTAGACCAGTGAGCATGACATCTGTGGTAGGTACGTTGCTGGAGAATATTCTGAGGGGTCAGATATATATACATTTGGATAGGCAGGGGCTGATTAGGGAAAGTCAGCATGGTTTTGTATGGTTTGCGAATCTGATTTAGTTTTTTTGAAGACATGACCAAAAAGGTCGATGAGGACAGAGCAGCAGATGTTGTTCATGTAGATGTCAGCAAGGCGTTCGACAAGATTCCACATGGTAGGCTGCTCTGGAAGGTTAGATTGCAAGGGATCCAGTGGGAGATAGCTGAATGGATAGAGAATTGGCCTCATGGGAGGAAGCAGAGGGTGATGGTGGAAGGTTGTTTCTCGGGCTGGAGGCCTGTGACCAGTGGTGTGCCTCAGGGTTGGGTGCTGGGCCCGTTACTGTTGTTTGGTTTGCATTCATGATTTGGATGAGAATGTGCAAGGCATGATTAATAAGTTTGCAGACGACACTAAAGTAGGTGGTATTGTAGATAACAAAATGTTATAACAAAATTACAGGAGACCTTGTATCAGTTGGGCAAGTGGGCTGAGTTAGTAGAGTTTAATGCTTGGTGTTGCACTTTGGGAAGTCTATGGCAGGACCTTCACTGTGAACGGTTGCTCTGGGCAGTCGAGCAGAGGGATCTAGGAGCAGGTACTTGTGTTAAAGAAGGAACTGCAGATGCTGGAAAATCGAAGGTACACAAAAATGCTGGAGAAACTCAGCGGGTGCAGCAGCATCTATGGAGCGAAGGAAATAGGCAACGTTTCAGCCCGAAACCCTTCTTCTGACTGAAACGTTGCCTATTTCCTTCGCTCCATAGATGCTGCTGCGCCCGCTGAGTTTCTCCAGCATTTTTGTGTACCTAGGAGCAGGTACTTATTTTCCTGAAAGTGGCGTCACAGGTAGATCGTAGATGGGGCTTGTTAGTCAGCATGGATCAGTTGGACCAAAGGGCCCGTTTCTGTGCTGTGGAACAGTTTGCTTCAGTTGCTTAGTGACAGTGATGTTTTCCCAGAGGCAAGGTTTTGGGATGGATTCTAACTGTGGGAAATATCAACGAGCCATAGCTGGGGATGTGGCCGTTGTATCACTGGCACGAGCCGTTATCCCTGAGAGTTCAGAGACCAACTGGGATGTGGCTTGGGTTGGTGATGCTTTGAGATAAGATACACCAGGTGTAACTCTGGTGCATAAAACTACATGGAGAATGGGGGACATTCCTCAGATCCAGTAACTAGGAGGTGGGACATCAAACTGCAAGAAAACTTCATTTACACAGGAGATTGTTCAGTTGCAGCTGGAATGTGGCCTTATTACCTCAAGGTCCATACATTGAAAGGTCATAAGGGGCACAAGCTCTTTCTTGACCAACCCGATCACCAGAAAATCCAATGATTTTATTGTGAAAAATCATCGTTGAAAGATTCCTCTCTGCACAGCTCGCCCTGACGAGTGTTTCCTTATTTACTGACGTTAGATTTCCAGCATTCATATGATTTTGATTTTGTTTTGATGTTCTGCTTACTCCAGCTGTGGACTTGACCTCAGAGATATTCACCACCCTGGCATATCAAAATGAAATGGGCCCAACCCTGTGTAAGTCTGAAGAAGGGTCTTGACCCAAAACATCACCTATTCCTTTTCTCCACAGATGCTGCCTGACCCGCTGAGTTACTCCAGCACTCTGTGAAACGTCACCTATCCATGTTCTCCACAGATGCTGCCTGACCCGCTGAGTTACTCCAGCACTCTGTGAAACATCACCTATCCATGTTCTCCACAGATGCTGCCTGACCCACTGAGTTAATCCAGCTTTTTGTGTCTATCTTCAGTTTAAACCAGCATCTGTCGTTCCTTCCAACGCAACTGCGTAACATTCTTTCATTTGGCAGCACTGGATTGGAACAGGTTAGAAACAGGCTGTGGTGGCGAAGGAAAGGCAAGTGGGAAGGAAGATGGACAATTGCAGATGGGTTGCTGGGCAACAGGATGAGGGTGCACAAGAACAGGTTGGGCAAGCTGTTAAACCAAACAGTCTGAAGAAGGATCTCGACCCAAAACGTCACCCATTCTTTCTCTCCAGAGATGCTGCCTGTCGCACTGCAGCTGTTTAGGTCTTTCTTCACAGCCAACACAACTCTGGGCTTTATCACCAGACGGTGTAAACTCCGGCTGAACCGTCGCAAGACTTGCCCAGCTCAGTCTTTTCAATTCTGATCACATGGTGGGAGAACGTGGAGGAGATGCAGCAGAGATTCATCGGGGGGGGGGGGGGGAGGGGGGGTGATAGGGAGAGTTTGTTGGGAGTTTATTCACTGGAGAGCTTCAAGGCCGAGTGGTGACTACCTAGGAAGGTGTACAAGAGCATGCGGGACATGGATAATGTGAACACTCACAGTCCTTTACCCAGGGTAGAGGATTCTAAAACAAGAGGGCACAGGCATGGGGAGGGGAGAGGTTTAAGAGGGACCTCAGGGGCAATGTATTCACTCAGATGGTAGTCTGTATCTGGAGCAAGTTGCCAGAGGAAACTCTTATTTCATATTTTACAAGACATTATGACTGCTAGAGCAATAGAAAGGGTTGAGGGCAGGCAAATGGAACTGGTGCAGAATGCCCAGTTAGCATGGATGATGACGTGGCACGTGGACTGCACTGGCTGCAGGTTTGTGGAGGAAGCAGGACCTTTGAGAGGGAAGGGGATATGTGGTGAAAACCGGTCAAGGCTGTGTTGAAAGGGTTGAATGAGGCATGAGTGGGTTGTGGGGTTGTGGCAGGGACACGATGGCCCGAACGGCCTCATGTCTGTAACCAGTGCACGTCACTGTCCTTGCCAAAGGTGAGGAGGAAGGTTTGTGTGGATCCCAGCGCTGCTCAGACTCTCGTGACTGCAGCATTCCAGTGATTCACGGTGCGATGGTGCCACACGTGGGTCCCGTGACGGACCCTGAGAACCACACGCGTGACCCGTGACTGAGCCTGAGAACCACACGTGGGTCCCGTGACGGAGCCGGTGGTGAACCACATGCGTGTCCCGTGATGGAGAGGTGCCTGGGCCGAGAATCACACGCATGTACCGTGACGCAGGCACCGATCTATTTCCTTCATTAAACGAGATGTGCAAAGGTTTCAATTTCCTCACCCGCTGCTTATTAAATCCATAGTTTTCAATCTAGTAGCACCAAGGGGGGGCCTTGTTTTAAGGCCAGGATGGTAGAGCATCCTTTGGCACTGGGGCGGTGCAGAATGAAATTCCCCCAGGCCAGCGTTGGCTGCCTAATTTTTCACCAGCACTGAGGAAATGCAAACCTCCAGCACATCCACTCGACACGGAAAACACAACCAACCGGAAACAGACAGGTAACAAAGAGAGGTAAAAAATTTATTGCAGTATTTGTTCCGCCAGTTGTTTTTGCTGGGGATCCCTTTTTCTTGTTTGCCCGAGTGACCCTAATACATTTAAAATCTACATTTACAAAACAAAAAAAATCAAATAAAATCTCCTCCTGTGTAGGTCACAGATACTGCATGCTTTCATTAGAATAAATTATATCCAGCACAGTCTGGCATTGTACATCCTGTAAAATAACTTCTCTCTGGAACTTCTACACTAAAGAAAGCCATTGCTGCTAGGTTCAACTCCAAGAACACTTTATTAAGAACATTAACAGACTAAATTCCAACATTCACTTAACTTTTATTTTTAAACAGAATTCTTTTTCCAAGATATAAACAATTTTTGTTTTGTTAAACTATAATACAGTGGGAGTTTAAAATCAATCGAGAAGATTTGGCTGTACAACAGCGAAGGAAGCTCCCACGGGAAATGGTATCTGACAATCAATCGCTCCTTCCCTTCGCCTGTCTCCAACTGTGTCCGTCCGCGGATTTCAGTACAGAGTTACTCCAACTGTGAAACCATCTGATTTGTAAGTGTTGCCAGAATGTGGTCGTTTAGCCCCAAGATTATTCTTCTCACTGCTGTGTTTGGCTGCAGTGTTAGTTGTGTTAGCAGGAAGAGCCTTCCTTTGCTGCATACAGAGATCGCAGAGTCTGAACAACTTTGTTAGTCAGCTTATTTGCACTTGTCAGGGCTATTTTCTTGTAAATGATGTCCGTCTCTTTGATACTGTCAACCCAAGGCACCAGCTTGCGACCCTCTCTGCGTTTGGCCTCTGTCCAAGAGCCGCTGTATGAACCAGCCATCCAATGTACACTGAACCCACTGCTGGTCTTCTCCACAACTCGGGCAATCTGAGGCCGGTCTTTATACTTGGGGCAGCAAATGGCTATCACGTCCATCACATCCACGGCCTCGTGCATCTGGGCACCCAGATCCCCCGCATCTGACAGTCGCTTCGATCTTCTGGTGGCCTGTCAACAAGCAAGAGAGTGATTAACAGGCAACTGCTTGTGGATATCAGCAATACAGCCAGACAGTTATCGAGTCTTTTACCCAGAGTAGGGGAATCAAGAACCAGAAAACATAGGGTTAAGGTGAGAGGGGAATTACAATTAAAACACAAAGTACTTGTGCTATAACTCTAGGATAAGCACTCAACTAAGAAAACCAAAGTATTGTCTAACTAAATACACCAATTTACAATAAATGACTCCATATTCAAAAACCCCAGTTACCTACATATTAATTCTGTTTAAAAAAAAACCTGATGGTGTAGATGCAAATATATCATTCAGGTTATCAAGTGGGCTTCACTGGTGTTTCGTTGAGTTAGGCCCACAACACCTCAGGAAGGTTCAACATTTAGTTCTGGCTTCCCGGATTTACAATATATATTAATGATTTGGACGAGGGAATTGAATGCAACATCTCCAAGTTTGCGGATGACACGAAGCTGGGGGGCAGTGTTAGCTGTGAGGAGGATGCTAGGAGGCTGCAAGGTGACTTGGATAGGTTGGGTGAGTGGGCAAATGCATGGCAGATGCAGTATAATGTGGATAAATGTGAGGTTATCCACTTTGGTGGCAAAAACTGGAAAGTAGACTATTATCTGAATGGTGGTCGATTAGGAAAAGGGGAGATGCAACGAGACCTGGGTGTCATGGTACACCAGTCATTGAAAGTAGGCATGCAGGTGCAGCAGGCAGTGAAGAAAGCGAATGGTATGTTAGCATTCATAGCAAAAGGATTTGAGTACAGGAGCAGGGAGGTTCTACTGCAGTTGTACAGGGTCTTGGTGAGACCACACCTGGAGTATTGCATACAGTTTTGGTCTCCTAATCTGAGGAAAGACATTCTTGCCATAGAGGGAGTACAGAGAAGGTTCACCAGACTGATTCCTGGGATGTCAGGACTTTTATATGAAGAAAGACTGGATAGACTCGGCTTGTACTCGCTAGAATTTAGAAGATTGAGGGGGGATTTTATAGAAACTTACAAAATTCTTAAGGGGTTGGACAGGCTAGATGCAGGAAGATTGTTCCCGATGTTGGGGAAGTCCAGAACAAGGGGTCACAGTTTAAGGATAAGGGGGAAGTCTTTTAGGACCGAGATGAGAAAAACATTTTTCACACAGAGAGTGGTGAATCTCTGGAACCCTCTGCCACAGAAGGTAGTTGAGGCCAGTTCGTTGGCTATATTTAAGAGGGAGTTGGATGTGGCCCTTGTGGCTAATGGGATCAGGGGGTATGGAGAGAAGGCAGTACGGGATACTGCGTTGGATGATCAGCCATGATCATATTGAATGGTCGAAGGCTCAAAGGGCCGAATGGCCTACTCCTGCACCTATTTTCTGTGTTTCTAATTCCCCATTCCCACACTGACCTTTCTGTCTTAGGCCTCCTCCATTGTCCGAATGAAGCTAAACGCAAATTAGAGGAACAGCATCTCATATTTTGCTTGGGCAGCTTACAACCGTGGTATGAATATTGATTTCTCTAACTTCAAGTAACTCCTGTATTCCCTCTCTCTCCATCCCTCCCCCACCCATCACACCAGCTTCAAAGTCGTCTTGTTGAGTCTCGTTCTCACCTAGCCATCTCACAGCTAACAATGGCCTGTTTCTTTTATCATCGTTGCTTTTTTGCAAAACTTTCATTCATTTGTTCCATATCTCTCATTTCCCTTTCCCCTGATTCTCTTTTCTCCAGAGATGCTGTCTGAGCCGCTGAGTTCCTCAAGTTTTTTGTGTTTATCTTTGGTTTAAAGCAGCCTTTGCAGTTCCTTCCTACACAAAGGTTTAGTGGACGTGGCCCAATTGTGGGCAAATGGGACTAGTTTAGATGGGCACATGAACGAGTTGGGCCAAATGACTCTCATCTCATCACCAAATGTTTAACGTAGACACTGAAGAAATTGGTTATCATCGAACTAGTGAAGATGACAAACAGGGCTTGTATCACAGTACTGGAGGGCAGAGTCTAACTAACAGGCCCACAAAGTCTCCACATTTCCTTAGTAGGCTCAAATGTTGGAGGTACAAACAAAATCAACAGAGAAAGTTCTGGGGATATCTCAACCAGCGTTGGGAGGTGACACCAGCTGCTGTGTCACTGAAAAGGGAAGATTCATCTCAGTGACAGGAGCCTGACCTGTTCTCACTTCACTTCCTGCATTCGGCTGCCAGACACAATGTCAATGACGATTGTTGTTTAATATGGATGAGCAGCGGTTGGAGAGTTGTGATGGATGTCACAGTGCCTGCTCTCTCTCTTACTTACCCCTGCGATGCCTCCACCCACTCTCTCATCGCCGTCACTGTCCTCGTCGTCAGTCTCCGCGTTATTTTTGGGGCTGGTGCCCCCCAGCAGCGCGTTGATGGCCTTGTTTCGGGCAGCCATGCTTGCAGAGACCTCCCCGTCCTCGTCCTCCTCATCAGGATCCAGATGTTCCATCAGCGTCTTGAACTGAAAGATTAACGGGAAGAGATCAATGATCCACACGCAGCTTCACACAGCATCAATGCCTGACGGGGCAGAGGACAGTACCTGGGAACACTGGCAGCGGGTGACCTGGGGACACTGGCAGCGGGTGACCTGGGAATACTGGCAACGGGTGACCTGGGAACACTGGCAGCGGGTGACATGGGAACACTGGCAACGGGTGACCTGGGAACACTGGGAACATGTGACCTGGGAACACTGGCAGCGGGTGACCTGGGGACACTGGCAGCGGGTGACCTGGGGACACTGGCAGCGGGTGACCTGGGAATACTGGCAACGGGTGACCTGGGAACACTGGCAACGGGTGACCTGGGAACACTGGCAACGGGTGACCTGGGAACACTGGCAACGGGTGACCTGGGAACACTGGCAACGGGTGACCTGGGAACACTGGCAACGGGTGACCTGGGAACACTGGCAACGGGTGACCTGGGAACAGCTCCATCCACGACCGCAAGAAATTGCAGCGGATTGTGGACGCAGCCAGATATCACACAAATCAACCACCCTTCCTCTATACCTCACGCTGCCTCAGCAAGGCCAGCAGCATAATCAAGGACCAGTCTCACCCTGGCCACTCCCTCTTCTCCCCTCTCCCATCGAGCAAAAGGCATAGAAGTGTGAAAACACACATCTCCACATTCAGGGGCAGTTTCTTTCCAGCTGTTATCAGGCAACTGAATCATCCTACCACAACTAGAGAGCGGTGCTGAACTACTATATATCTCATTGGTGATCCTTGGACTATCTTTGATCGGACTTTGCTGGCTTTACTTTGCACTGTAAACAGATTGACTGTCTTTCTGCTGACTGTACAGCTGGCAACAAAAGCTTTTCACCGTACCTCAGAATACATGACAATAAACTAAACTGAAATGGCCAAGGACTGTCGGTGTGGGCAGGTGAAGAGCCTGTTTCCACACTGTGTGACTGCAGACATTTTAAAATATTTACAACACTGAATGAAGAAACTTGTTATTTCAGTATTAAATAATTCCTTGTCCCGAGACCCACTTGTTGAACAAATATCATTAAACCTGCTGAACACTCAAGATTCTGTATCGTTTGATAAGATGACCTCTCTTCTCAAATCCAGTCAACGTCACTAGTCTTGGATCGCCCCATCATTTTGTTTTTTAATTTCACCCTGTGGCTTCTGTGCTCCACTAGTTGTGCAACGTGGGGCTCCCAATTTGTATTAAGACCCAAACAAGTGTGAGATGCTGAGATTTGGGAAGTCAGTCAGGGGTAGGTCCAAGTCGATAGTTCCTTGTGGGACCCAGGTAGTGAAGAGCGGATCTGCCATGCTTGCCTTCAGCGGCCAGGCAACTAAACAAAGGTTGTTATCGTGAAACACTGGTCAGGCAGGCAGGCAGCATGTGCACAGTTTTGGTTGCTACACTATAGGAAGGATGTGATTATGTTGGGATTCACCAGGATGTTGCCTGGACAGGAGGGCTAGCTACAGGCAGAGATTGGACAGGCCAGGCTTGCTTTACAGAGAGTCGGCGGCTGAGGGGTGAGCAGAAAGACCCATGGTTAGGATATCAAAAGCAAGAGAGCCCAGCTTTAGGGTGACGAAGGAGTTTGAAAGGAACTGAGAGGATTTTTTACACAGTGGTTGATATCTGGAATTCATTGCCAGAGGTGGTTGTTGAGTCAGGTGCAATCACATACTATCGGGTAAGAGACTTTTAGACAGTGTCAAGGTGAAGAATCCTAATGTGGGCAAATGGGATTAGTGTAGAAGGGTATGGTATGGACATGGTGGGCTGAAGAGACTATTCTGTGCTGTCTTTACCTATACAGTATATTGATAGGTTACTTTTGTAACTTTGTCGGCATGCTTTACATACGTGTACTATCTGCAAACAAAGAGTGCCACTGTACCAAGTTCACGTGACAATAAAGTAGCAAGCAATAAACTCCATTTCTGATTTACCTTCCATGTTTGAAGGAATCTATTGTTGAATGTTTGCCTCTTGTTATAGTCCTTGGTCTGAACCCTCACTAGATTTGCTTTTTAACTGATTTACTTCAATTCTTCTTTGCATCCATTTTGGACAAATCAAATTTCAGCTCTACACTGAAAGTCAAACACAGATACAGTGCCCTCCGTAATGTTTGGGACAAAGACCCATCATTTATTTATTTGCCTCTGTACTCCACAATTTGAGATTTGTAAAATAGAAAAAATCACATGTGGTTAAAGTGCACCATGTAGAAATTACAGCTGTGTTTATACATAGTTCCCCCATTTCAGGGCATCACAGGTGTTTGTAATTGCTCAGGTGTTGTCAAATGCCTCCTTAATGCAGGTATAAGAGAGATCTCAGCACCTAGTCTTTCCCCCTATCAACATGAGGACCAAAGTTGTACCAATGAAAGTCAAAGAAGCCATTATGAGACTGAGAAACAAGAATAAAAATGTTAGAGACATCAGCCAAACCTTAGGCTTACCAAAATCAACTGTTTGGAACATCATTAAGAAGAAAGAGAGCACCGGTGAGCTTACTAATCACAAAGGGACTGGCAGGCCAAGGAAGACCTCCACAGCTGATGACAGAAGAATTCTCTCTATAATAAAGAAAAATCCCCAAACACCTGTCCGACAGATCAGAAACACTCTTCAGGAGTCAGGTGTGGATTTGTCAATGACCACTGTCCGCAGAAGACTTCATGAACAGAAATACAGAGGCTACACTGCAAGATGCAAACCACTGGTTAGCCGCAAAAAATAGTATGGCCAGGTTACAGTTTGCCAAGAAGTACTTAAAAGAGCAACCACAGTTCTGGAAAAAGGTTTTGTGGACAGATGAGATGAAGATTAACTTATATCAGAGTGATGGCAAGAGCAAAGTATGGAGGAGAGAAGGAACTGCCCAAGATCCAAACCATACCACCTTATCTGTGAAACACAGTGGTGGGGGTGTTATGGCCTGGGCATGTATGGCTGCTGAAGGTACTGGCTCACTTATCTTCATTGATGATACAACTGATGAGGGTAGTAGCATAATGAATTCTGAAGTGTATAAAGACACATAGAAACATAGAAAATAGGTGGAGTAGGCCATTCGAGCCTGCACCGCCATTCAATATGATCATGGCTGATCATCCAACTCAGTATCCTGTACCTGCCTTCTCTCCATACCCTATCTGCTCAAGTCAAACAAATGTCCCAAAACTCATTGGCCGGCGGTTCATTCTACAGCAAGACAATGATCCCAAACATACTGCTAAAGCAACAAAGGAGTTTTTCAAAGCTAAAAAATTCATGAGTGGCCAAGTCAATCACCCGATCTGAACCCAATTGAGCATGCCTTTTATATGCTGAAGAGAAAACTGAAGGGGACTAGCCCCCAAAACAAGCATAAGCTAAAGATGGCTGCAATACAGGTCTGGCAGAGCATCACCAGAGAAGACACCCAGCAACTGGTGATGTCCATGAATCGCAGACTTTAAGCAGTCATTGTATGCAAAGGATATGCAACAAAATACTAAACATGACTACTTTCATTTACATGACATTGCTGTGTCCCGAACATTATAGTGCCCTAAAATGGGGGAACTATGTATAAACACTGCTGTAATTTCTACATGGTGAATCCAAAATGTATAAAAATGGCCTTTATTAAAATCTGACAATGTGCACTTTAACCACAAGTGATTTTTTTCCCATTACAAATCTCAAATTGTGGAGTACAGAGGCAAATAAATAAATAAATTATGGGTCTTTGTCCCAAACATTACGGAGGACACTGGGAATACTGGAAATCTAAAATAAAAACAGAAAATGACCAAATCACTCAGTACGCCCGACAGCCTGTATGGAAAGAGAAAGAAAGCTAATGTTACAGGTTGAAGCTCCTTTGTCAAACCAGGAGAGAGCATGGATGAAGCATGGACAGGACAAATCTCACGCCACCAGGTTCTGGCAGCTCCTGGTTTGTCAACATCAGATGGACAAAATATCCTCTTTGTCCCAGCAAATGACAACTAAAAATCCCACATTCAACATACTCAGCCCTTGCTAATATTGGGGCTGTGGACTTATGCAGAGGACATCAGTAGTCAGTAAAACAGCCAAAGTCAGAGGTGGCTGGCAGCTGAACTGGCCAGTTCTGATATAGACAGAAGGAAAGAGGGAGTAATACAAGACATGGGAGTAATACAAGACATGTGCCATAGTCTTGCTGTCCACACTTAACAAAGACAATGAACTGCATACTCCTGTAACTGCCACATCTGTTTGTTTGGCCTCATATCAGATATGATATCCCCTTTGTTCTAACCATTCCTCTCTCATCTTGTTTCTCTCCTTCAGTTACGATGAGGGTCTCAGACTTCTCGTTAACTTTCTCTCTTCATAGACACTACCTAGCTGACATACAGAGCGTTTCAGCTGATTGTTATTTTTACTACCCTTCCCAAATGCAGTCTCCATTTCTGCAGACTGAATTCCACGTACACTGTCCTTCAATGTGGTGAGACACAAAATGCTGGAGTAACAGCGGGTCAGACAGGATCTCTGGAGAAAAGGAATAGGTGACGTCTCGGGGCAAGACCCTTCTTGTCCCGCTGAGTTACTCCAGCTTTTTGTGTCCATCTTCGGTTTAAACCAGCATCTGCAGTTCCTTCCCACACACCTTGAACGAGGAAATTGGAATTGATAAATTCCAGGTAGACACAAAATGCTGGAGTAACTCAGCGGGACAGGCAGCATCTCTGGAGTTAGAGAAGTCAATGTTCATACTACTGAAAAGTATACAATGTTCAAACTACCCAAACGAAATATGAGGTGCTGTTCCTCCAACTTGCGCTGGGCCTCACTCTGACAATGGAGGAGGCCCAGGACAGAAAGGTCAGATTGGGAATGGGAGGGGGAGTTGAAGTGCTGAGCAACCGGGCGATCAGGTAGGTTAAAGCGGACTGAGCGGAGGAGTTCAGCGAAATGATTGCCGAGCCTGCGCTTGGTCTCGCCGATACACAGGAGTTGACAGCTGGAACAGCGGATACAATAGATGAGGTTGGAGGAAGTGCAAGTGAACCTCTGCCTCACCTGAAAAGGCTGTTGGGGTCCATGGTAAAGGGACAGGTGTTGCATCTCCTGCGGTTGCAGGGGAAAGTACCTGGGGAGGGGGTGGTTTGGGTGGGACGGGACGAGCTGACCTGGGAATTTCAGAGGGAACGGTCTCTGCGGAAAGCAGAAAGGGATGGAGATGGGAAGATGTGGCCAGTAGTGGGATCCCGTTGGAGGTGGCGAAAATGTGGAAGGATTATATGCGACGGCTGATGGGGTGGAAGGTGAGGACAAGGGCGACTGTCCTTGTTACGAATGGGGGGGGGGGAGGGGGAGGTGTGGGATATCGAGGAGACCCTAGTGAGAGGGTCACTAAACTCCAGGTTTGTTGGGGACCACTGGGATCTCCGCACTAGAATGTTTTGGGTGGCGCTCAGCAGCCAGGTGCTGGGATAATTTGTGCCCACTATGTCAATGTACAATCACTACAGCTTCCAACTGCTAACTTGTTCCCTAACCACTTTCAGGCACAGTCTTGGGGCAAGGTAGACAAGGAAGAATGGTTTCAGCCAGAAATGTTGCCTATTTCCTTCGCTCCATAGATGTTGCCTCACCCGCCGAGTTTCTCCAGCACTTTTGTCTACCTTTGAATTTCCAGCATCTGCAGTTCCTTCTTGAACACAGTCTTGGGGAAATATATTCCTCCGGGGATACTTTTGGGTTTATGAATGGGTTCAGTTCATGATTCATGAGTGGTCTCCTGTTATCCAGCCACACAGAGTCCACCTTGACCAAATGGTTGCCAATCTTCATCCTGCACTTAACTGGTTTTCGCAAGATAGGCAGGACGAGACACGAACCAAATGCCCTGGTCAACTTTGCTGCAATGTTGAAGTTACCAAAGAAAAGTACAACTTACATCTACGTATTGTTTGACGATACTCCTCTTGACTAAGTCGGTGATCTCCGCATGTCCCACGCCATTCCTTAGGAAATCCAGCGTCTGCCTGGGGTTAAAGTGCACTCCAGATTTCCTGTTCACTGCCTTGTCGTACACTTTTGCAGATTCAGACGGCGAATACTTTTGGATTTTACTGGGAAATGAACAGATAAGAATGTTAGAACACAGAACAGTACCAGCACAGGAACAGGCCCTTCGGCCCACAATGTCTGTGCCAAACATGATGCCAAGTTCAACTCATCTCTGCTGCACATCATCCATATCCTTGTACCTACGTAAAAACATCTTGAACACCACTATTGTGTCGGTCTCCACCACCAGCCCTGGCAGCGGGACCCAGGCATCCACCACCCTGCGTACAAAAAGCGCCCAGCACCTCTCCTTTAAACTTTGCCCCTCTCACTTTAAAGCTGTTATACCTGCCTCAACTACTTCCTCCTGCAGCTGGTTCTATATTCCCACCATGTGAAAATGCTGTCTAATGTTCCGATTAAATCTTGCCTCTCTCACTTCAAACCTGTTCACTGGTTCTTATTACCCAACCTAGGAAAATAACCTTGTGAATTCACCACATCTATTCCCCTTGTGACTTTATACGCCTCTATAAGATCACCCTTCAGCCTTCTGCGCTCCAAGGGATAAAATGCTATGGCCTGTCAACCTCTCCCAATAGCTCAGGCCCTCAAGTCCAGGCTACATCCTCATAAATCTTCTCTGCACTCTCACCAGCTTAACAACATCCTACCTATAGCAGGTGACCACATCTGAACACAATACACCAAGTCCAGCCTCATCACCATCTTGTACAACTATAAGGTGGCGTCCCAACTTCTATACTCAACACCCTGACTGATGAAGGCCAATGTACCGAAAGCCTCCTTCACCACCCCATCTACCTGTGATGCCACTTTCAAGTACCTGTTCTCGCTTTACAACACTCCCCTGCCTGTGTTTTCACCGAGATCTTCCGTTTCCTCCCACACTCCAGAGACGTACAGGCTTGCAGGTTAATTGGCTTGGCATAAATGTAAACTTGTCCCTAGTGTGTGTAGAATAGTGATAGTGTGCAGGGATCGCTGGTCGGTGCCGACTCTGTTGGCCAAAGGGCCTGTTTCTGTTCTGTATCTCTGAACTAAACTCATCTAATGCCGTTTTACCCACAAGCTTCACTATTGTAAGCAGTGACAGTAAAGTTTTGTTGTTCAGTCCTCAGCAAAAGGAATATTTCCTGTTTCACAGAAACACTGAAGTTCGAAGCACGAGTAGGCCATTCAGCCCTTTGATCCTGCCACACCTTTCATCATGATCACACTGGTCACCCAAATCCAGCTGTTTCCGCCAGCTCTCCATATCTCACAACTTCACATTGATATCAAATTGAACATACAAATTCTTCTTCAATGTATTTAACAATGAAGCTACAACTGTTTTCTGCAGTAGAATATTTCACAGCTTCACCATTCCTTCAGGAAACTTCCTGATGGCAGACTGTGTCTCTGGACTCCTGGGCCTGACAAAATCCAGAGCTGCAGAATTCCACACGTACTGACTGGATGCTGTCAGTCTGAACTCCAGCAGATATGACCCAATCTTTATTCACACGTGAGTGCAGGAGTCCGTCCCTCCACTGCAAGGACATCCTTCCTCAGTGGAGGAGACCAAAAGCACACACAGTACTCAACTCCCTGTCCTTTTCCCACATTACACTCCCCGTGCCATGTTGTTGCAGACACTCAGTTTGTCCAAAGCCCCCGAAGCTCCTTTGCATCTCATCGCCGCTCACGTTCCCACTTAGTTTCACGTCATCAGCAAGTTTGGAAATACAAATGCTGAGAGGTTTCAAGAGGATATAGACAAGCTGAGTGACTGAGCACAGCATGGAAAAATTGTGAAATGTGTAGGAAGGAACTGCAGATGCTGGTTCAAACTGACGATGGACACACCTCAATGGGACAGGCAGCATCTCTGAAGAGAAGGAATGGGTGACAATTTCGGGTCGAGATCCATCTTTGGACTGATAGTGAAATGCCTCTAGACAGGAAACATGGAAAAGCACCAGAATTTATCAATGACCACCTCAGTAGCCAATTTTGGCCTGACAGGAAAGGCAGGTGGCAGAGGATTCACCAGGATCCCGTGAAATGAAGGGCAAGCTTAAGAAACTAAATGGGGTCCGGTTCATGAATGAAGACTATCTCAACCTCGTCACTTATTGGGACAGAATCCCCAGGGGTATTGAATAAAATAATAGAATATTATCCATTTGAAAAATTGTTGATGTTTTACTTCAGGTAAATGTGGAGGTTTGGGTCAGCAGGACATCAGGGTTCAGCATCCAAGCATCTCCTCGTACCTGTCAGAGAAGCCGTAAAGATTCTTCAGGTGTTGCTTCAGGACCAGCAACAGCAGAATTCCCTGAGAGGCATTGACAAACTCGAGGAGAGGGGTTGAGTCAGGAGGCAGCCGCGACAGCACGTCTTCCAAATCATCCTCATCATCACTCGAGTCCGAGCTGAACCTTTTCCGACACTTGCGGGGCCGCTGTGACTCATCCTCACTCCCGCTGTCTTCCAAATGTGACAACACCCTTTCCTTCAGCAACGGTTCTTTCAATAGAGACTGAAAATCACAGTCAGTAAAAAAATTTAAATGCTAGATGTTTGCTTTAAAACATTCAAACGCTGATATATTAACTGTTGCTGGGATTATTACTGAATTACTGAACAAAGATTTCTTGCAATAAACACTTGGATTAAAAGATGCTAGAGTGGTCAAAAAGGCTTTTGGTACATTGGCCTTCATCAGTCAGAGTATTGAGTATAGAAGTTGGGAGGTCATGTTGCAGTTATATAAGATGTTGAAAAGATGAAGTACGAGGGGAAGCTGGCCTGGAATATAAAGAAGGACAGTAAAAGCTTCTTTAGATATGTTAAGGTAAAAAGAGTAGCAAAGTCAAATGTGGGTCCCTTGAAGGCAGACATGGGTGAAATTATTATGGGCAACAAGGAAATGGCAGAAGAGTTGAATAGGTACTTCGGATCTGTCTTCACTAAAGAAGACACAAACAATCTCCCAGATGTACTGGAGGACAGAGGATCTAAGGGGGTAGAGGAACTGAAAGAAATTTTCATTAGGCTAGAAATAGTATTGGGTAGGCTAATGGGGCTGAAGGATGATAAATCCCCTGGGCCTGATGGTCTGCATCCCAGGGTCCTCAGGGAGGTGGCTCTAGAAATAGTGGACGCATTGGTGATCATTTTCCAAAGTTCAATAGATTCAGGATCAGTTCCTGTGGATTGGAGGATAGCTAATGTTATCCCACTTTTCAAGAAAGGAGCGAGAGAGAAAACAGGGAATTACAGACCAGTTGGCCTGACTTCAGTGGTGGGAAAGATGCTGGAGTCAATTATTAAAGAGGTAATAATGGGGCATTTGGATAGCAGTAAAAGGATTAGTCCAAGTCAACATGGATTTATGAAAGGGAAATCATGCTTGACTAATCTTCTGGAATTTTTTGAGGATGTGACAAGTAAAATGGATGAAGGGGAGCCAGTGGATGTAGTGTATCTAGACTTTCAGAAAGCCTTTGATAAGGTCCCGCACGGGAGACTGGTGACTAAAATTAGAGTACATGGTATTGGGGGTAGGGTGCTGACATGGATAGAAACTTGGTTGGCAGACCGGAAGCAAAGAGTAGGAGTGAATGGGTCCTTTTCAGAATGGCAGGCAGTGGCGAGTGGAGTGCCGCAAGGCTCGGTGTTGGGGCCGCAACTGTTTACCATATATATTAATGATTTGTAAGATGGAATTAGGAGCAACACTAGCAAGTTTGCGGATGACACAAAGCTGGGTGGCAGTGTGAACTGTGAAGAGGATGTTAGGAGGTTGCAGGGTGACCTGGACAGGTTAAGTGAGTGGGCAGATGCAGTATAATATAGATAAATGTGAGGTTATCCACTTTGGCGGCAAAAACAAGGGGGCAGATTATTATCTCAATGGGGTTAGGTTAGGTAAGGGGGAGGTACAGCGAGACCTGGGTGTCCTTCTACACTGGTCACGGAAAGTTGGCGTGCAGGTACAGCAGGCAGTGAAGAAAGCTAATGGAATGTTGGCCTTCATAACAAGAGGATTTCAGTATAGGAGTAAAGAGGTTCTTCTGCAGTTGTATAGGGCTCTGGTGAGACCACATCTGGAGTATTGTGTACAATTTTGGTCTCCTAATTTGAGGAAGGACATCCTTGTGATTGAGGCAGTGCAGCGTAGGTTCACGAGATTGATCCCTGGGATGGCGGGACTGTCATATGAGGAAAGATTGAAAAGACTAGGCTTGTATTCACTGGAGTTTAGAAGCATGAGGGGGATCTTATAGAAACATGTAAAATTATAAAAGGACTGGACAAGCTAGATGCAGGAAAAATGTTCCCAATGTTGGGCGAGTCCAGAACCAGGGGCCACAGTCTTAGAATAAAGGGGAGGTCATTTAAGACTGAGGTGAGAAAAAACGTTTTCACCCAGAGAGTTGTGAATTTATGGAATTCCCTGCCAGAGGGCAGTGGAGGCCAAATCACTGGATGGATTTAAGAGAGGGTTAGATGGAGCTCTAGGGGCTAGTGGAGTCAAGGGATATGGGGAGATGGCAGGCACGGGTTATTGATACGGGACGATCAGCCATGATCACAATGAATGGCGGTGCTGGCTCGAAGGGCCGAATGGCCTCCTCCTGTACCAATTTTCTATGTTTCTATGTTGGTGAGGCCACATTTAGAGTATTGTGTTCAGTTCTGGGCACCATGTTATAGGAAAGATGTTGTCAAGCTGGAAAGGGTACCGAGAACATTTAATAGGATGTTGAGGAACTCGAGGGTCTGAACTATAGGGAGATGTTGAGTACGCTGTGACTCTATTCCTTGGAGCGCAGGAGGATGAGGGGTGATCTTATAGAGGTTTATAAGATCATGGGTGGAATAGATCGGGTAGATGCACAGTCTCTTGCCCAGAGTAGGTGAATCGAGGAGCAGAGGACATAGGTTTAAGGTGAAGAGGAAAAAATTTAATAGGAATCTGAGGGGTAACCTTTTCACATAAAGGTTGGTAGGTGTACGGAATAAGCAGCCGGAGGAGGTAGCTGAGGCAGGGACTATTGCAATGTTTAAGCAACAATTAAACAGGTACATGGATAGGACAGGTTTGGAGGGATATGGGCCAAATGCATGCAGGTGGGACTAGTGTAGCTGGGACATGTTAGTCAGTGTGGGCAAGTTGGGTCAAACAGCCCGTTTCGATGCTGTATGACTCTATAAGTTTCAGTCGAGTAGATAGCTCCTACTCACCTCCCTGAAGGACTGCAGCAGATTACTCCCAGAGACTGAGAGTGTGATGTCAATGTGGTGCATGATGAACAGAGGCTCCTCCTGTGTCTGGAATGGGAAGCAGGCCATGTTGTCCGCAATGTACAGCAGCAGGTTCACCTCCGTTTTCTGCACAGGAAGAAAGCAGAGTCTGACTAGGTTCCAGCTCAGGAAACCAACCCTATGACCTTTCTAATCAATTCCCTTTTCCACCACAAACAACCTTTGCGTAGGAAGGAACTGCAGATACCGGTTTAAATCAAAGATAGACACAAAAAGCTGGAGTAACTCAGCGGCTCAGACAGTATCTCTGGAGAAAAGGAATAGGTGACGTTTTGGGTCGAGACCCTTCTTCAAACAACCTTTTATTGTTAGCTGATGGAGTGCAAGGCTATTCAATGTCAGAATGCAGCGTCTACATTAGGACAGACAACAAGTATAATGGGGGAAGTGACTCGATCACAATGTACAAATTCTGCTCCAAAGATGAGACAAGTCTGGTGACTGCCGGATTCTCAGGACACCTACTTTTGGATGAGACACAGAAAAGCAGCTCATATCCCTCCCCTCCAGGCCACTCATCCCGCTCCACCTATACCCACACATCTTTCATTGATGTAATCTCCCACCCTGAGCAATTGTTTCGCTATATCTGTGGGCAGTTAAGAAACAATCATATACTCTTCCTGTGGCAGCTCATTCTCTCCACCACCTCATACCCACCCCCCCCCTTTTGTGAAAAAGCTGCCCCTCAGATCCCCTTTCAATGTTTTCCCTCTCACCTTAAACCTATCATGTCATCTCACAGCCCACTTTGCTCCAGGGAACACAGTTCCAGACTATCCAGTCTCTCCTATTAACCCTGGTTCCACTAACACCATTGTGAATCTTTTCTTTATCCTTTCCAGCTAACGGCATCCTTCCTAGACTTGGGCAACCAGAACTGCACAACATCTTGTACAGTTTAGTTTAGTTTAGAGATACAGCGCAGAAACAGGCCCGTTGGCCCACCGAGTCCGCACCAACCAGCCATTCCCACACATTAACACTATCCTACACACACTAGACTAGGAACAATTTACACTTATACCAAGTCAACTAACCTACAAACCTGAACGTCTTTGGCGTGTGGGAGGAAACCAAAGAAAACCCATGCAGTCACGGGGAGAAGGTACAAACTCTGTACAGACAGCACCCGTAGTCGAGATCAAAACCGGGTCTCCGGGGCTGCAAGTGCTATAAGGCAGCAACTCTACTGCTGCGCCACCGTGACGGCCCAGTTGTACAGTGGTGTCCCAACCGTACTCAATGCCCTGACTGATGAACTGTGCCAAATAACTTCTTCACCACCATATCTATCTACATGGCCATTTTTAGGGACTATGCACCCATATCCCTCAGTCTCTGTTCAACAGCACTCTCCAGAGCACTGACATTTCCTGCCCTGTTTTATCTTTCCATAGTCCAAGTTAGATTCTATAAGCGACCCTCAGATCCACCTTCCCAGTTGATCTCGATCCTGTTGTAACCTTGCGACAACCTTCTCCACTTTTACCTCTACACTACATTTACTAATCATGCCATGACATTCCCATCCAGATCATTGATAGGGATGACAAACAAACAACATTGGACCTCGCACTGATCCATGCACCACACACACCACTGATCACAGGCCTCCCTGTGAAGAACAACCCTCCACTAACACCCTCTGAGCCCTGCCACCAAGACATGGCTAGCTCAACCTGCATCCCATGCAATTTAACTTTCTGGCCAAGGGCCTCGCTGAGTCCATATAGACAACATCCACCACTTTGCAACTCATCAATCTCCCCTGCTCATTTAGACTTTAGAGATACAGCGTGAAAACAGGCCCTTTGGTACACCAAGTCCACGTCAACCAGCAATCACCCCTTACACTACACACTAGGGAAAAGTTACTTTTTTTTCTGAAGCCACATAACCTACACGCCTGTGCGCCTTTGGAGTGTGGGAGCAAAGCAAAGCACCCGGAGAAAACTCATGCAGGTCACAGGGGGAACGTAGAAACTTCGTACAAACAGCCCCCAAAGTCAGGACTAAACCCAAGTCTCTGGTGTGGTATGGCAGCAACTCTACCGCTGCACCACCTTCCAAAACTCACATTCATGAGACTTGCTGTGGTCCAGAACCAGGGGCCACAGTCTTAGAATAAAGGGGAGGTCATTTAAGACTGAGGTAAGAACTTTTTCACCCAGAGTTGTGAATTTATGGAATTCCCTGCAACAGAGGGCAGTGGAGGCCAAATCACTGGATGGATTTAAGAGAGAGTTAGATAGAGCTCTAGGGGCTAGTGGAGTCAAGGGATATGGGGAGAAGGCAGGCACGGGTTATTGATTGGGGATGATCAGCCATGATCACAATGAATGGCGGTGCTGGCTCGAAGGGCCGAATGTCCTCCTGCTGCACCTATTTTCTATGTTTCTATGTTTTCTCTCACGCAAAGTCTGGTACTGTTCAACGATTCTATTTTCTAGAATATTCCTTTCTCTCTTCTGTGAACACGGATGCCAAGATATTTGTTTACTCTCAGCCATTTCCTTATTCTACATTACATTACAATGTTTCTGCACACCAGGGACCTTTGCTTTCATGTTTTTACATTTACCTTGCACCCCTAATTTGTTTTTTATATTTCTTATTCCTTTCACTCTCAAATCCTATCTTCTGTCAAATTTTCAGTCATCTATTACTGGCTTCTAACATTGTCACCCTGAAACATTTTACTCTACGCATCCTCAAAATGACGTGACACCTTCATCTTAAAATCTAATGGCCAAAGGTAATTCCATTGAGAGATCACTTTTACAGTGGAATTTCTATTTTTAAATGCAGTTCTCATTCACTGCTTAAACATAAACTTTAAAGTTGGATTTTATAAGCCAGATTAATCAACTCATCTCTTGTCATTAGCTTGAAGTTCTAGACTTTTCTTCCCAATGTATTTATCACTACTAAAGTTAACAATAGTTCGCTCAGCGGCCCATTTCTCTTCTACTTGAATAAAATACAAAGTGCAGGAGGAATTCAGCGGCTTAGGCAGGGTCTGTGGAGGGAATGGGCAAACGACGGTTCAGATCGGGACCCTTCAGACTGTTAGGTCATAAGGGATAGGAGTTTAATTTGGCCCATCAAATCTACTCCGCCATTCAATCATGGCTATCTATCCCTCCTAACCCCATTCTCCTGCCTTCTCCACATAACCTCTGACACCCACACTAATCAAAAATCTATCTATCACTACCTTACAAATATCCACTGACTACAGCCTTCTGTGGCAAAGAATTCCACAGATTCACCACCCTCTGACTAAATAAATTTCTCATCTCCTTCCTAAAATAACGTCCTTTAATTCTGAGGCTATGACCTCTAGTCCTAGACTCTCCTACTAGTGGAAACATCCTCTCCACATCCACATCAACTCTATCCAAGCCTTTCACTATTCTGTATATTTCAATGAGGTCCCCTCTCATTCTTCTAAACTCCAGCGAGTACAGGCCCAGCGCCGACAAACGCTACTCATATGTCATTTTGTAAACCTCTTCTGGACCCTCTCAAGAGCCAGCACTTCCTTCCTCAGATGTGGTGCCCAAAATATCCCAAATGCGGCGTTACCAGCATCATATACAGCCTTAGCATTACATCCCTGTTTTTATATACAAGCCCTCTTGAAATAAATGCTAGCATTGAGTTTGCTTTCTTTACTACCGATTCAACTTGCAGATGAACTTATTGGGAATCCTGCACCAGCATTCCCAAGTCCTTTTGCACCTCCGATTTCTGGATTCTCTCCCCATTCAGAAAATAGTCTATGCCTTTATCCCTACTACCAAAATGCATGACTCCACACTTTGTTACACTATATTCCATCTGCCACTTCTCTGCCCGCTCTCCCAACCTGTCCAAGTCCTTCTGCAGAGTCCCTTGCTCTCTCTACACTACCTGCCCCCTCCACCTATCTTTGTATCATTTACAAACTTGGCCACAAAGTCTTCAATCCCTTTGTCCAAACCATTTATATACAACGTGAAGAGTAGCGACCACAGCACTGTCCGTTGCAGAACACTGCTAGTCACTGGCAGCCAACCTGAAAAAGCCGCCTTTATTATCACTCTTTGCCTTCTGCCATCCAGCCAACCTGCTATCCATGTTGCTATCCGCCCTTTGATACCTTGGGCTCTCATCTTCCTTAGCAGTCTCACGCGTGGCTTTCAGAAAATCTAAATAAACAACATCTACTGTCTCTCCTTTGTCTGTCCTGCTATTTACTTCTTCAAAGAATTCCAGCAGTTTTGTCAAGCAAGACCTCCTTCACAAAGCCATGCTGACTTCGGCCTATTTTATCGTGAACTGTCTGGAACCTGAACCTTTTGTCTAATATTGTCACTCTCTTCAATCCTGCTAATACATGTCACCCAAGGATTTTATGAATCATTCAAAGCTTCCAATTCTTTTTACTTTAATAACGAATTCCCACAGCAATATCACACACACAATTACGACCAGTTCACTCGTACCCTCTTACTTGTTTCCAAATCCATCCTCTGGTTATTCTTCTCTGGCAACAGACATATCTGACTAACACTGACACACACTAAAGGACTCAAAGTGCTGGAGTAACTCAGTAGGTCAGGTAGCATCTCTGGAGAACATGGATAGGTGACGTTTTGGGTTGAGACCCTTCTTCAGACTGATTGTGTGTGGGTGGTAGTGGGGGAGAAGAAAGCTGGAAAAGTGGGGAAGCTGGAGATTGGCACACACTATCCTGGTATATCATACCATTTGAGTGGAAATGAAGCATGCACCATAAACACTAGGCGTATTGCCAACTTACTGCACTGTCATCGAATAAGTTGAGTAAGGCGATGAGGAAGGCGCGTCGATGTTGTCGGTTTCCTCGGATCATGCTGTAGAGATGTGAACACAGAGCAGTCACACTCTCCTCATGTCTGCTGCCACGGATTATTTCCTTTATCTCAGAGTGGATGGATAGTTGAAGTTGGTATGACATCTTCATCCCTGCCACTGCTTTCATCTAGGAAAACAGTACACACGCTATTACCATCTCAAACAAACTTAAATCCATCATTTTACGTACATGTGTACAATGCATTTCAAAGCACGACTATAGCCTGGCTTTTGTTTTGCACTATATTGGCAATTTTTTATTTATTGAACTGTTTTTGTTTGTTTATTGTGTTTAAAAACCGCTTCAGCAAGTAAGAATATCATCGTTCCGTTGCGGCACATATGACAGTTAAATACTCTTGACTTGAGTTTGCAGAGTATATTTCGTCACCCTCCTCTATTTTTCCTTTTGTATTTATTGTCTTTTGAAAATTATGACTGAATTTTCACCCAGAATGCAAGATCTTGCTGTGCATGATAATTTCTCCCCATTTGGGGATTTGGCTCAGCTTAAATCTGTGTTCTCCAGTTGTTACGTTTAAGAATCAGGGGTAAGCCATTTACAACGGAGATGAGGAAACACTTCTTCACACAGAGAGTTGTGAGTCTGTGGAATTCTCTGCCTCAGAGGGCGGTGGAGGCCGGTTCTCTGGATACTTTCAAGAGAAAGCTAGATAGGGCTCTTAAAGATAGCGGAGTCAGGGTATATGGGGAAAAGGCTGGAACGGGGTACTGATTGGGGATGATCAGCCATGATCACATTGAATGGCGGTGCTGGCTCGAAGGGCCGAACGGCCTAGTCCTGTGCCTATTTTCTGTTGTCTATTGTTATTCCTACAAGTCGCGACGGTGAAGCCTCGCGGGTCGACCCATGGTCGATGAGAGGGTGGGGACTGCCATGAGGGAGGGGGAAGAACAATGGAGGACCCGGCGTGGGGGAGAACAAAGAAGGAGCTGGCGTATTTAGTAGCTTTGTTAGCGCCGTAGGTGGCCGCTATTTGTATACCTTGGGTATGCAAGCAAAGAATTTCAGTGTGCCTTGTCACATGTAAATATAATAAAGCATTCCATTGCACGTCATAGAGGTACACAGCACAAAAACAGGCCCTTTAGCCCAACTTGTTCATGCCGATCAAGATGTCCCATCTAAGTTAGTCCCACCTGTAGATCAGTCAGTATTAGTTGACCTGATCCATGTCATGTTTTACTAACAGCCATTCAACAACACTTTTCAACGATGAACTCAGCTAGTTGCCGCTCACGTATTCAATGATTCTAGACCCGGATGTTAAGCTGTTGTTTGTCCTGCTAATCGCATTCCGGTTGCCATGCGAGACCGAGTTAAAGCTGAACTCGATAGAATGGAGGCCCAAAGGGTCATCACGCCAGTCTCCGAACCCACGGATTGGGTATCCCCCATGGTAGCTGCCACTAAAAACAACAAGCAGGAGATACGTATATGTATCAACCCTAGAGACCTAAATACTGCGTTAAAGAGTCCTCATCACCCCATGCGTACCGTGGAAGAGGTGGCTGCACACATGGGCAAGGCTACAGTGTTCTCTGTGATGGATGCCAACAGCTCGTTCTGGCAAATTCCTCTTGACAATCAATCATCGCTGCTCACTACTTACAGCACAGCCTTCGGACGCTACAGATTTCTACGCATGCCGTTTGGCATCAATTCAGCCAGCGAAGTATTCCCACGCTCGATGGGGCAAATTTTTGACACATACCCCTGCGCCATTATTGTGGATGATATTATCATAGCGGGTAAAGACCTGTAGGAGCACGATAAAATTTGAAAAAGTTGCTCGACCGTGTCAGGGAGGTACTTAAAACTCAACCCCAGTAAATGCAGGTTTCGAGTCAACCGTTCACTATGTTGGTCATCTTTTCACCAGCAATGGCCTCAAAGCCGATCCTGCAAAGACAGCAGCCATCAGTGAAATGGCAGCGCCGATCGATGCTGCAAAGATTTTTAGGCATGGTGAACTACCTGGGCAAGTTTATTCCACACTTCAGCGAGCTCTCAGCCCCGTGACGCCAGCTCACTCACAAGGGCACGAACAGCAGCAGCAAGTTTTCGACACTTTAAAACAACAGATGTCGTGCCCACCCACTTCGATGTTAATCAGCCAGTCACGCTGACCTGCGACACCTCCCAGTATGGCCTCTAGCACTGCACCAGCAGAAGGAACCGCTCCTGCATCACCCGGTTCATGATCTACCGTGGACAAGCCTGGCAACTGACATTTCCGATTGGAATGGCAACCAGTACCTGGTTCTAGTGGACCGTTGGTTTGAAATTAATTAGCTCCGCACTGCCTCATTCATTATTCAGAAACTTGCAAGAAACTTCTCAGTTCACGGGGCCCATCTCTCCCTCATGTCGGACAATGCAGGACAATTTACAAGCCAAAGTTTCAAAGATTTTACCCAACGCTGGGATTTCAAACATGTCACCAGCAGCCCGCAATATCCATAGTCAAACGGGTTAGCGGAAAGAGTCATTCGCAGTGCGAAACCGCTGATGGAAAAATCTACAAGAGCGGGGTCTGATATCTTCCTGGACCTTCTTAACCTACACAACGTTTCGCAGGACGCAGTGTTAGGGTCACCTCCACAGCGTTTGATGTCCAGCCAAACCCGCACTACCCTTCCCGCAACCGCTATAACCTCAGGTTCGTGATCCATACGCAGTCCAGGCCCAACCACAACACAAACGGCAAGTTCAAAAAACATATTACGACCGAACCAGCTGCACCCTCTCGCCTTTGTCTCCCGGACAAATGGTCTGCCTACAAACACAGAAAGGACATGACCGTATAGGCGTAGTGGCAGAAACCTGCCTGGAGCCACGTTCTTATTCAGTCCGTTCCGAAGGAAGAATTTACAGGTGCAATAGAAAACATATTCTGCCGGTGAGCAAACCAAGACCATCGCAGCAGTTCTCATATGGCTACGTCAGTGTACTGGACTTTGTGCCAAAGACTAATGGAGAGACTGTGGGTTCAAACCGTAATGGCTTCCCAATGGCCAAAGAGCCACCGGCACTATTGGCAAAATCACCTATTAGACCGACGGTGGTATCACCCGTGAAGTCTCCTACAAAGACTGTTGAACCACCGCCTGATATGATGTTACCCGTCCCTCCAGCAGAGGGCCTGTACCATACGCGTATATGACGGGTTTGTCGGCCTAACCCTAATACAAAGTCTGTATTAAATACTGATTACAGGTTTCCATTACTTATTGTAGAACATAGAAACATAGAAAATAGGTGCAGGAGTAGGCCATTCAACCCTTCGAGCCTGCACCGCCATTCAATATGATCATGGCTGATCATCCAACTCAGTATCCCGTACCTGCCTTCTCTCCATACCCCCTGATCCCTTTAGCCACAAGGGCCACATCTAACTCCCTCTTAAATATAGCCAATGAACTGGCCTCAACTACCTTCTGTGGCAGAGAATTCCACAGATTCACCACTCTCTGTGTAAAAAATGATTTTCTCATCTCGGTCCTAAAAGACTTCCCCCTTATCCTTAAACTGTGACCCTCCTTATTCATATTATTCACGGCGTAGTTGCGATTTATAACGCACTATCTTCCTACTATACATTGGAAGTTTTAGTTGTATGCTTATTTAGTTGCATGATTTATTATACTTAAGGAGGAGGATGTAGATCAGTCAGTATTAGTTGACCTGTTCCATGTCAACAGAGAGTGGTGAATCTCTGGAACTCTCTGCCAGAGGGTAGTTGAGGCCAGTTCATTGGCTATATTTAAGAGGGAGTTAGATGTGGCCCTTGTGGCTAAGGGGATCAGGGGGTATGGAGAGAAGGCAGGTACGGGATACTGAGTTGGATGATCAGCCATGATCATATTGAATGGCGGTGCAGGCTCGAAGGGCCGAATGGCCTACTCCTGCACCTATTTTCTATGTATCTATGTATCTATGTCATGTTTTACAGCATACCGCTGTACACAAACAGCCATCTGGCTGAGTGTCTCATATTATCTAGTCTGTTAGTCCAGCCTCTAGTTCGATTCATTGCTGTGCTTGAGCAGACAACACCTATGTATTTAAGCTCTGTGTGTTTACTATAATAAACAACTTATACTTATGTACAGATTCTGAGTTATTACACGTTCCTATATCACCTGCCCGCGTTTGGCCCATATCCCCTTCAATAGAATTAGATTTAGCACTTAGGGCTAAGGGAATCAAGGGATATGGGGAAAAAGCCAGAACGGGGTACTGATTTTGTATGATCAGCCATGATCATATTGATTGGCAGTGCAGGCTCGAAGGGCCGAATGGCCTACTCCTGCACCTATTTTGTATGTTTCTATACCTTTCCTATCCATATACCGATCCAAGTGCCTTTTGAATTTTCTCAAAGTACCTGCCTCAACTTCCTACTCTGGCAGCTCGTCCCATACACCCGTCACCCTCCATATAAAAGTTGCCCATCATATTCCTATTAAATCTTCTCTCATGCAGTTGATCCAACTGCGTGATGGAGCAGGCTCGAAGTGCTATTCTTATTTCTTACGCTCTTATCAATGGCCACATGAAAGAGAGCTAACCTTGCTCTTTCTGGTTACTGAGTTTTATAACCACTGCTGGAAGTCAATAGACTGCAGGACGTTTCTACGCTAAGTTCATTGCCGTGGCTCCTGACTGACCCGAGGTCAGAGTTTTCTCTGCATCCTGAAATCTGAGCAACACCAATGCCTAATTGATGAGCATGATCAAGAATCAGGGAGAGAGATGGAGAGAGGGAGAGAGAGGAGGGGGAGAGGGAGAGAGCAGGGGGAGAGAGGAGAGGGAGAGAGGAGGGAGAAGGAGAGGGAGAGGGAGAGAGGAGGGAGAGGGAGAGAGGAGGGGGAGGGAGGGAGAGGGAGAGGGAGAGGGAGAGAGAGAGGGAGAGGGAGAGAGGAGAGAGAGAGAGAGAAAGTAACTCACATGTACAAATCCAGTGTACTTTTTATCTATTTCCACCAGCTGTTGATCCGATTTGTTACGCATCGCAGATTCGGGATCTGTTCCAATGGCAATCAGGTATGGCACACACTGTGGAATGGGAGCAAAAGGTCAGAAGCAGCAAACACTGGTTGTATGATCTAAAGAATGCACGGCAACAACTCAAAGACAGTTCTTGAGCACCTTCCTTCCTTGATAACACACAAGCAGAGGCATTGTAATGCGAGCATTTTCACCTCCACGCCCAGTCTCAAACCATACGACATATGCCTGAAGAAGGGTCCCGACCTCAAACATTTACATTCTCCGGAGATGCTGCCTGACCCATTGAGTTACTCCCGCACTTTTTTGGGGAAACTACCTTCTGCAGTTCCTTGCTTTTACACAACATATCCGTAGTCTGGGTTCCATCCAGATTACGGATGCTGTCTGTACAGAGTTTGTACGTTCTCCCTGTAACCGAGTGGGTTTTCTCCAAGATCTTCGGTTTCCACCCACACTCCAAAGGCGTGCAGATTTCTAGGTTAAAATTGGCTTGGTATAAATGTAAATTGTCCTTAGTGTGCGTGGGATAGTGTTAATGTGCAGGGATTGCTGGTCGGTATAGACTCGGTGGACCGAAGGGCCTGTTTCCGCACTGTACCTCTAAACTAAACTACCTCCAACAGGATCCCAACACTAGCCACATTTTCCCATCTCCACCCCTTTCCGTCTTCCGCAGAGACCGTTCCCTCCGCAACTCCGCTAGCGGAGTCAAGGGGTATGGGGAGAAGGCAGGCATGGGTTACGGATTGTGGATGATCAGCCATGGTCACAATGAATGGTGGTGCAGGCTCGAAGGGCCAAATGGTCTCCTCCTGCACCTATTTTCTATATTTCTATGTTAACTCATCCCTTCCCACCCAAACCGCTCCCTCCCCAGGTACCTTCCCCTGCAACCACGAAGATGCAACACCTGCCGCTATACCTCCTCTCTCGACTCTGTCCAGGGACCCCGACAGTCCTTTCAGGTTAGGCAGAGGTTCAATTACACCTCCTCCAACCTCATCTACTGTATCCGTTGTTCAAGATGTGGACTCTTATGCATCGGCGAGACCAAACGCAGACTGGGCGATCGTTTTGCGGAACACCTTTGCTCAGCCTGCGTGAACCAACCTGATCTCCTGGTTGCTGGACACTTTAATTCTCCTTCCCATTCCTGCTCAGACCTTTCTGTCCTCGGTCTCCTCCATTGTCAGAGTGAGGCTAAACACAAATTGGAGGAACAGCATCTCATATTTTGCTTGGGCAGCTTACAGCCCAGTGGTATGAATATTGATTTCTCTCACTTCAGGTAGCCCCGGCATTCCCTCTCTCTCTCTCTCTATCCCTCCCCTACCCAAGTCGCACCAGCTTCTCATTTTCACCCAACAAACAGCTTACAATGGCCTGTTTCCTTTATCATCGTCACATTTTTGCATATCTTTCATTCGTTCTTCTTTATCTCTCCACATCATCGTCTATATCTCTCGTTTCCCTTATCCCTAACCAGGCTGAAGAAGGGTCTCGACCTGAAACGTCACCCTTTCCTTCTCTCCAGAGATGCTGCATGTCCCGCTGAGTTACTCCAGCTTTTGGTGTGTATCTTCGGTTTAAACCAGCATCTGCAGTTCCTTCTTACACAAATATATGACTGTATGTGCAACATCTTCCAGCATCACCTGGTCAGCATCTTGAAATCCCTGTGGCACCAGGATCACAGCAGCTCCACTGAACATCCACAGGTGTATGTATGGTGGAGTGCAGACTGACTGGTTGCATCATGGCCTGGCTTGGTAATATGAACAGCCAGGAACAACAGTGAGTGGTGGACACTGCCCAGTCCCTCACAGGTTCTGACCATCGAAGAGATCTACAGGGGGCGCTGCCTCAAGGCGGCAGCCAGTATCAACCACCCTAGCCATGCTCTCATACGAGAAGGTGGTACTCTGAGATCTGTGACCTTCAGGTTCAGGAACAGCTTGTCAGCAACCCTCAAGCTCTTGAACACCGCACAACACTAACCTAACCCTACGTCATCAGGTCCACCTTCTGTGAATTGTGTTTTGATAGCACTATGAACTGCGGTTTTGTACTATCCGCGGGTTACCTAGTATTACTGATTATTGATTGTATTATTGCTTATTGTATACTTCTCTACGTGTATTGTGTTATGATGGTCTTTCCATGTTCCTGCTGACCCAGCCCCCCAGGTGGCAAAGATAAAGATCACTTTCTGGGAATGCTGAGTAATAATCCTTAAGTCATTCGCTGAAAGCACGTGGGCTGTGCAGAGATTTGGGAAGTTAAATAGATTGCTACATCCCTGTATTTAACACTGGGTTCCAGTCATGTGTGGCCATAATCCAAGCATATCGACAGTGCATTTCACCTCGCACCCATCAAAATCTTTGAGCAATCATAGACAGTGATACAGCATGGAAACAGGCCCTTCGGCCCAACTTGCCCACAATGCCCAACATGTCCCAGCTACACTAGTCCCACCTGCCTGCTTTTGGCCCATATCCCTCCAAACCTGTCTAAATGTTTCTTAAACGTTGGGATAGTCCAAATATGAAAAAATCAGACCAAGAATGAACCTGCAAATAAAACGGAGAACTCTCACATCTACATGCTTCTGTATGTGAAGAAGCATATGGATAGGATAAGGCAAAAAGGGAAGCACGCAAGCTCAGCCCTGCACAAAGAGCAGTCGTGACATTTAAACGGAAATCAACAAGGCAAAGGCAAGATAGACACAAAATGCTGGAGTAACTCAGTGGGTCAGGCAGCATCTGTGGAGAACATGGATAGGTGACGTTTCACACAGTGCTGGAGTAACTCAGCGGGTCAGGCAGCATCTCTGGAGAACATGGATAGGTGACGTTTCACACAGTGCTGGAGTAACTCAGCGGGTCGGGCAGCATCTCTGGAGAACATGGATAGGTGACGTTTCACAGAGTGCTGGAGTAACTCAGCGGGTCAGGCAGCATCTCTGGCGATCATGGATAGGTGACATTTCACAGAGTGCTGGTGTAACTCAGCGGGTCAGGCAGCATCTGTGGAGAACATGGATAGGTGACGTTTCACTGTCTGTAAGGAGTTTGTACGTTTTCCCCGTGACTGCATAGGTTTTCTCAGAGAACGTTGTTTTCCTCCCACACTCCAAAGACTTACAAGTTTGCAGGTTAAATGGCTTGGTCTAAATGTAAATTGCCCATGTTGTGTACGATAGTGTTAGTGTGCAGGGTGTGTGTGTGTATGTGTGTGTGTGTGTGTGCGTGTGTGTGCACGGGTGTGTGTGTGTGCGTGTGCGCGTGCGGGTGTGTGTGCTTGCGTGCGTTTGCACACACATGAGGAGTTGTGGAAGTGTGGCAGATTAGTTCCGGTTTGGAACTCATCTTCCTAAGGGTAGCAAGTCCCATACCTCATTGAAAAGTATCCAGACAATCACTTGGAGAGACACTTGCAAGGCTGTGGGCTGAGCTCGGAAATTAGATTAAGTTAAAGAGATGCCCTTTTACTCCAAGAGGGATGTGATGGCTCAAACTTTCTGATGATTAGCAAATACAAATCAGTGCAACAACAGTTAAATATAGTTATAGGTTTCATGGAAGTTTAAATATAGAATTGAGCATTTAATCACTTCTGCCATATAGAATAACAACTTACTTGAACAGGGTGGACCAAGCCCTGGTTTAGCGTCAAAGCAATGACATTAAGTGCAAAATTACGAACTGGAGAATGGGTGTGGAAAAATGCTTCCAGAACCTGTTTGAGGTAGAGCTGCATGATGGAACTGCTCATTCCTGAGGAAATGTCACCCATTTCCTTGAGATCTTCCTGTTTGGCCACTTTCTTCCCTGTGGGAATAAAAGACAAAGATCAAATACAAGTACATCTTTAGTTTAGTTTCAACGCAGAAACAGGCCCTTCGACCTACCGAGTCCGCACCGACCAGTGATTTCTGCACACTAACACTATCCAACACACTTTACATTTTACAATTTTTACATTTACCAAGCCAATTAACCTACAAACCTGTACGTCTTTGGAGTGTGGGAGAAAACCGAAGATTTCTGAGAAAACCCACGCAGGTCACAGGGAGAACGTACAAACCCCGTACAGACAGCACCTCTAGTCAGGATCAAACCCGGATCTCTGGCGCTATAAGGCAGCAACTCTATTGCTGAGCCTCTGTGCCAATGTCCCAATGTTTCTCCTTTCCACCTGGATTGTGATTTTCTACACTCAACGTCCAAAGCATCATGGTAACGCTGTCGCTAAATTCCCTGTCCACTCCCAATGGTTTGCATCATTCTCTGTTCAGAAACGGGAGACGGCTGCACTCCATCTCAGGAGTAATACAGCAGTTAAATTACCTCAGCAGGACCTACTCAGACACCACAATGAATTCCACTGAGAATTTACATTCAGGTAATTAATTCAACAAGGAAAATATATCTAATTTAGAAAACGATTGAGTTTTCATAAGAATCTATCTCTTCTTCATGATCCTTCAGGGAGAAAACCCCCCAACTTTCTTCATTCAGTCCAACTTGTTTAATACATCACACCACCAAAGTGGTTGACTTTCAAATGCCATACTTTGCCAATGACCCGCCATCCCTCAAACAAAGAATCAGAGATGCGAAAGAGCACGTTGGATTCTTCCAGCTCAAACTGTACTGACAATTACCATACTGAGCCAAACATTTACAGAAGCCTGTGTGGGGAGAAAGGGGAGGATGAGGTTATTGTTAGAGGTTACCTAATATTGGAATATTCCAATTCCAATTCAATTTATTTGTCTTTTTGAGGGACAAATTTGTCATTTGGACCCCTTGAGGTCCAAACGAAATGTCGTTTCTGCAGCCATACAATACAAAACAAAGAAGACCCGAGACACAACACAATTTACACATACATCCATCACAACGCTGTGATGGAAGGCAAAAATAACGTATCTCTCCACTGCACTCCCCCCCCCCCGATGTCAGAGTCAAAGTCAAAGCCCCCGGCGGGCGATGGTGATTGTCCCGCAGCCATTAAAGCCACGCCGGGTGATGCAAGGTCGCGCACCGGGTCTTGGTGTTAGAGCCCCGGCGCTCGCCCGCAAAGTCCGGCAGCCATTCCAAGCCGCGCGGGGGTATAAAGCCCCGCTCCAGGTGCTCCTCAACCCCGCAACTCGGGCGGGAGAAGTCGCCGCTGCGGAAGCCCCGAAAAGCAGTCTCCCACCAGGGGACCCGCGGGCTTCCAGTGTTGCCGTCCGCCAGACCCGCGGTTGTAGCCTCCGAATCTCCGGCGGTCGGGTCGCAGCAGCGATTGTCTCCACCACAGCTCCACCCGCTCCGGACTCGGCCAGCCCCGCGACGGCGAGCAGTCCGCAGCTCCACGGGAGCCCCAGGTCGTTCCTGCTGGAGGCCGCTCCACGTTGCCCAGCCCCAACGACAACGGAGACCCGACAAAGAAAAGGTTGGGTCTCCCGTGCAGCGGAAAGATTTTAAAGTTTATTCAATGTTTGTACCGTTGAATTGTGAGCTACCCAAGTAGCTCCGGTTTGCGCGTGGCCTCACTCCGTCAATGGAGGAGGCCCAGGATAGAAAGGTCAGTAAGAGGTGTTAAACATATTAGCAAGTGGGAGATCAAGTGCTAGTTTTCGGCAAAATGGTTGCCGAGTCCACACTTGGTTTCACCAATGTACAAGTGGCCGCATCGGGAACACCAGATGCAGTAAATGAGGAGAAGTTGCAGAAGGAGCTCGGTCCTGTTGCAAAAGCATGCTTGGGATTGGTTGGTGAAATGATGGGTTACAATAATGTTGCAGTCTTCCCGCTGCTAATTATGATTGGTCCAGGAGAGGGGCCTCACCAAAGATGTTTCTTTACCTAGAGATAATATTTCTTTACTGAACAGAAGTGTTTCCCCCTCAGTGTTGAAACTATGTTATGTGCTATTGTATGATTGGGTTTGGGAACTGTCATTTAATGTATTCTGCAGCCCTTATCGATAATTGGCTTGTAGAGGTTGCCCCCCCCCCCCCCATATGTATTTTCATGCCAAGGGTATAAAAGCGTGGGGAAAACATTGGGGTGTGCTGATCTTCTGGGGTGTATGTCCTATTTGCACAAGGCTGTTGGGCTCGAGTGAGTAGAGACAAGGATCAGACTCGCGGTATTGGACTAGGTATTGTATTGGTATGGTGCATAATTAAAGAGAGTTGGATTTCCTGTGCTCGGAATCGGTGTTTGACTGAACCATACTAGAGGGGTAAGTTTAGACTGGAATTACATTTGGGGGCTCGTCCGGGATCTCAACGGGTTGCCAACACAAATTTGCGGTCTGGGGAATCGAGTCATGTCGGATTGCGGGAGGAGAAATTGGCGCCACGGTGTGATTTTCGCATCGGGTTTCCCCACTCCGCTAGTCTGACGACGAATCGGTCATTCGCGTGCTTGTGTTTGGATTCCCGACGAGATCGATAGAAGATTAGTAGTCTGGCGACCACTGAGGGCGAGGGTTTGAGTCCCCGCCTAGGGATTTGAGGCCCAGAGGGTGGGAGTCGGCTCAAAAGGCTCTTCTCTAGTAGGTTAAATGCCCCACACCATTGGTAAGGCGAAAGCTGTTGCAATCGGGAAACCACTGAAACTGCCCCGAGGTTTGAGGGTTGGTAGACCCTGGGGTTTGAGGCCTCACTCAGTGTTGGGATATAGATTTGTGGGATATCCTCAAAGACTGGACTGAGAAGGTCAGTACTAAGAGGGGAAGTACTGCATCAGTGCTGAGAGTGCGATTGGAAAGACGACACTTTAAAGATCGGCATCGAGAACCAGCAAGAAGCGGGTCGGTGCTGAAGACCAGTATTTAGCGGGTAGAAGGGTTTGAGGTCTAGGGGGTTCGAGGCCGTGCCTGTGTGTGGTTTAAGTCCCAAACAGTACTGGGTACTCAGTGTTGGAGTAAATTGGCTGAACTACTTTAAAATCAACACTGAGCTGGGGAAGACGCGTCTGTTATAATCTGGACAGTTATCTAAATTCTTCAATTTAAATTCTACCAAATTCAGGGCGTTCATATTGAAGGCTACTGTGTAGATATCAGTTTTTGATCTTGTAAAATTGTAAAATTACTCCGTAATTGTATATAACTCCGTAATTCTAATATAGCGATTGTGTGACTAATGCTGCTGTTGTAATCGTACTTTGAATCGTGACTGTATATTAATATAGCATGATCTAGTGTAGTTTAAAATAGTGTGATTTACTTTAGAATTGTACTATAATCAAACGCTTATATTTTAGATTGCAGTGTGTTTATGCATGGTAATTATTAGCAGTATTATTTCTTGTTTGAGTGTAATTTTGCTTGTGTGTTACAATCTTCTTTGTTTTTGTTCAAATCCAAGTGTTTAAGTGTAGGAGATTTGCTGCTAAAGTGTGTTTGCTTGTTCCGTTGAGAAGGTGGTCCCCACCTTGAGTCGAGAGCGTTTACCGTTTTAATTTACCGTTTTAAAAGCTTGTGTGATCTCTGTGAATTCTGTGCGTGAGATTTGCGTAAAAGATTCTTGGGTACCCGGTTGAAAGGAGATAGATTGTGTGAGAGACTTATTAGGTGTTAGGCATTTGTGTCTTGCTTACTAGTGCGTTGGAAAACTCTTGTCATTATTTTGTGAGCGGTCTTAGGAATTTTGTATTTAGATTGTGAATAGCTTGAGCTATTGTTTCTAAGTAACAATGGGAAACCAAATTGATACTGCGACAGATCCAGTAAGCCCATTACAAATAATTTACAGCAAGTTCCCTAAAGAGGCAGAGAGATTAAAGCATTTCTCGGGAACTTTGAATAAGAAATTAGGAGTTGAGTTGGGGCCCGAAAGAGGGGTTGGAACCCTGGAGGGCGTGAGATATATTGAGAAGATTATTTGGCAATATAGTCAAAGTGAGACTGCAAAAGAACTCATTGGTCTGTGGAGACAACATTATGAGGGATTAAGAGAACGTAGAGAGGCTGCAATAATGGCGAACTGGCAAGAGCCAGCTTTAAAACTAGAAATAGAATTAAAAGATGATGAAGGGAATAAACCTCTGGATGCCTTGAAAAAGGAATGTGGATGTGATTACAAAGAACACAGGGAACAGGAGACTAAGATGACTCCTGATGGAAAGGTGGCACTTGTGGAATTAGTTGAGGGACTCATTGGTTTGCTTTGGTTTGGATGGGGGAGACGAGGAATATCTGGAAGATTGGGAGAGTATCCATATTAAGAGAAGTTTACAGCCTCCACCTTATGCCCCTTGTGTCACCCTCCACCTCATGTGCCTCACAGACCTCCTGTGCCTGCAGCACCACCCACACCCCCTGCTGATAGTGATCCTGTAGTATCACCTGCTCCCCAGACAGCAGCACCAGCACAGAGTTCCTTGACCCCCACAGCTCCAGCACTAACACATATTCCAGTAGCGCTCAGTACAAGGAGCAAGACAAATAAATTACCACCCGTATTTCGAGAGAAAGAACGATCACCAGAACCAGTTTACGAACCTAAACCTAGGAGAATAAGACGACCACCCAGAGAGAGAAGACATGCTTTTAAAAATTACCGCCTTCCCCCTAGTGATGAGGGTGAGACATAAGAGGGTGATGTAATCTCTGGGGACACAAAGAATAATGAATAATGGGGCTGTCCCACTGTACGAGCTAATTCAAGAGTTCTCCCGAGCTTCCCCTGATTCGAACTCGGAGAATTACGGTAATAGCCGCTCGTAGGTACTCGGGGCTCTCGTGGACATTTTCAACATGGACCAGTCAGGAGATAACATGTTGAAAAATCTTCACAAGTCTTCACGAGCTTACAGCGTTTCCCGAGTACCTGCCGTTAGGGTTACGAGCTGCTAAGAGACGTCCCGAGCTCCGACGTAGCAGCTACGTACATTCTACGTGCTTACCATGAGTTTGATTTTTTTTTTAAACTCGGGAGAACTCTTGAATTAGCTCGTACAGTGGGACAGCCCCTTGAGTCAGACATAGGAAAAATTATGCAGGCTGAGCGACTATCTCGCCTCCAGTTCCCAGTTAGGGAGATGCCTAACCCAGCCTTTGATCCGGCTAATGCAGTTGGTGCCACCAATCCTCGAACCATTGATGTGTACTCCCCATGGAAACCTAATGAAATGATGGCTGTACTGAGTAAAATACCTGGTGGAAAGAGATCACCTGCTTCCTTTGTGGATTATCTCCGGAACACTATGCGTGTGTATCACGCGGACTCGAGAGATTTGTGGGCTGGAATACAACAGATCATAACTCCGACAGAGCATACCGGGTTCCTAGCCACTTTAGTACACCCAACTCACGAGGCACTGGCTAATGTGATCGCTGATAACAATGCAAGAGAAGATGCAGTTTTACTTGTCCTTGCCAATACCCTCCAAAAGCCAATAGATATTGCTAGGATTCTGGATGTTAGACCAAAGAAAGGAGAGGGAGCAGATGAGTTTCTAGAAAGGTTCTCAGACCTATATATGGACCAGTCAGGAGATTTACATTTTCTGAATGGGGTGAATTCTCCCCAATACTGCGCAATTTTATTAAATTGTCTGCCAACTAATGCAGAAGCAATCAAGACAAACAATATAGATTGGTCAGAGAATAGTGCGTCAAATGGCCCGTGCAGTTAGGTATCATTGGAAAGATATTAGAAAACTAGAGAACCAGCCCCAAATTAAGGCAAAAACTGAACACGTAACGAAAAAGGAGTTCAGTTCAGTTTTATTTGTCATATGTAGGTTAACACAGGGTCAACGGTACAATGAAATGTGTTTGACAAGACAACAAAGCGCCAAGATCTAATTTAGACTTATGGAATAGTCCTCAGACAAGAGCAAGGCATGAGGAGCCAGACTGGGCCAGGGCACCAGAATCGGAGTATCCAGGTTACCCTGATGAACCAGCTCCCTTAGAACCAATTTCTCCAGGAGAGAGAATAGAGTATTGGGACCAGACCAATGTTATACTTGCGGTGGATTAGGTCACTGGAGTAGGGAGTGCCCGACATGAAAACGACAGGAAGCAGGGGGCCAACAGAGAGAGCAGAGAGGGAACTGGCAAGGAAATCAGGGACAGAGAAGACGAACACCTTTCTCTCAAACTAATCCATTCTCACGTTCCTGATTAGCTAACTTAATGGTGACTGGGTGTAAATCTGATGAAGAACCTGTACTATCATTGCGAGTAGAAGGAAGGATATGCACCTTTTTGGTAGATACAGGGGCATCCATGTCATCTCTTCAATCAATGTATAACCTTCCCAAGTCTAGTCAAGTTCAGAGCCTGTCCGGATTTCAGGGACAAGTTTGCCAGTACCCCATCTCTAAGCCAGTCGAAGTGGTGTATCAAAGCAAGGCAATAAAACATAGATTCATAATAACAAAACGATTGGATTGCAATTTAATGGCTAGAGATTTGCTGTGTGCGTTTCAATTGAAAATTAAATGCAGCGACGGTGGAATAATAGTAACCACATGGGCTCCTGAAAGGCAGTGCTATTCATCAGTGACACCCCAATGGTGGTCCTTAGACTTAGAAGACAAGCCTCCGCTTCATATCACATTGGCCTATGATAGAAGTGGCAAAAATAAAGAATTAGAAACCTTTTTCCGGCCTCAAGAAGGAAAAAAATGGCACATGAATATTTTGGCATGGGTAACAGGACAAGAAGAAACGGCAGAGTATGTTAAAATACCCCTAGATTTATGGAAATGAGCTTCAGAGGTTGCTCCACACATAACAAGGAAGGTGAATTTTCCAGCAAGTGCGCAGGTCTTGGAAGCGTTGGTTAAGAAAGCAATTGATCTGGCAGATTCACATATATATATAAAGAACAGAGCTTGTCTAACCAATGTACTGTTGAGTTTTATCAGACCCCGAGGACAGTTGTTGCCCAGCTACGCCAGCATCTGGGGAGTGAGGTATGTGAGTATGTGGACCCGCAAGTGTGGGCAGAAGATGCTACTCAGGTAGGATGTATTCACATTGATCCCATCATGGTAGCTCTCCAGAAAGGGGTGACACTGCCTTCGATACAATAGTACCCATTGAAACAACAGGCAATTCAGAGTATAGACAAGCTGATTCGGGGATTGCTGGAACAAGACATCTTAGTGAATTGCCAGTCTATTTGCAACACACCAATCCTTGCAGTGCCCAAGGCAGGGAAAGAGGGCCAGTACAGACTGGTTCAGGACTTAAGATCTGTCAACGCAATAGTAGAACCGCTCCATGCCTTGGTGCCAAACTCGGCTCATATTTTAGCTTTGATTTCAGCGGAAGTGAAGATATTTTCAATTGTAGATCTGCAGCATGCCTTCTTCTCATTACCTCTGCACCGAAACAGCCAGTACTTATTTGCCTTTACTTACAGGGACAACAATATACGTGGACAAGACCACCCCAGGGATTCATTGTTTCCTTGATGTCTTCAAGGACAGTTAAGTACCTTAAGCTTTAAAAGTAAATCGACTCTAGTTCAATATGTGGACGACTTGTTGGTGGCTAGTTTAGATGAGCAGAGCAATGTGAGGAGACTGCTCAATTATTGAACCACTTGGCAACCTTAGGAAACGTGGTCCCTCAGTCCAAAGTATTAATGGCTCAACAAAAAGTAAAATGGCTGGGAGTGATAATTTCGGCCACGGAAAGAAGTCTAGAGAGTAGTAGACGCTACTTATGATTGGTCCAGGAGAGGTGCCTCACCAAAGATGTTTACTTTACCGGGGATAATGTTTCTTTACTGAACAGAAGTGTTTCCCCCTAAGTGCTGTGTTGAAACTATGTTATGTGATATTATATGATTCGGTTAGGGAACTGTCATTCAATGTTTTCTGCAGCCCTTATCGATAATTGGTTTGTAGGGGTTGCCCCCCCCCCCCCCCCCCAATGTATTTTCCCGCCAAGGGTCTGTAAGGGTATAAAAGCGTGGGGAGCACATTGGGGTGTGCCGATCTTCTGGGGCGTGTGTTCTGGGCTGTTGGGCTCGAGTGAGTAGAGACAAGGATCGGACCCGTGGTATTGGACTAGGTATTGTGCACAATTAAAGAGAGTTGGATTTCCAGTGCTCGTATTCGGTATTTGACTGAACAATGCAAGAGAAGATGCAGTTTTACTTGTCCTTGCCAATACCCTCCAAAAGCCAATAGATATTACTAGGATTCTGGATGTTAGACCAAAGAAAGGAGAGGGAGCAGATGAGTTTCTAGAAAGGTTCTCAGACCTATATATGGACCAGTCAGGAGATTTACATTTTCTGAATGGGGTGAATTCTCCCCAATACTGCGCAATTTTATTAAATTGTCTGCCAACTAATGCAGAAGCAATCAAGACAAACAATATAGATTGGTCAGAGAATAGTGCGTCAAATGGCCCGTGCAGTTAGGTATCATTGGAAAGATATTAGAAAACTAGAGAACCAGCCCCAAATTAAGGCAAAAACTGAACACGTAACGAAAAAGGAGTTCAGTTCAGTTTTATTTGTCATATGTAGGTTAACACAGGGTCAACGGTACAATGAAATGTGTTTGACAAGACAACAAAGCGCCAAGATCTAATTTAGACTTATGGAATAGTCCTCAGACAAGAGCAAGGCATGAGGAGCCAGACTGGGCCAGGGCACCAGAATCGGAGTATCCAGGTTACCCTGATGAACCAGCTCCCTTAGAACCAATTTCTCCAGGAGAGAGAATAGAGTATTGGGACCAGACCAATGTTATACTTGCGGTGGATTAGGTCACTGGAGTAGGGAGTGCCCGACATGAAAACGACAGGAAGCAGGGGGCCAACAGAGAGAGCAGAGAGGGAACTGGCAAGGAAATCAGGGACAGAGAAGACGAACACCTTTCTCTCAAACTAATCCATTCTCACGTTCCTGATTAGCTAACTTAATGGTGACTGGGTGTAAATCTGATGAAGAACCTGTACTATCATTGCGAGTAGAAGGAAGGATATGCACCTTTTTGGTAGATACAGGGGCATCCATGTCATCTCTTCAATCAATGTATAACCTTCCCAAGTCTAGTCAAGTTCAGAGCCTGTCCGGATTTCAGGGACAAGTTTGCCAGTACCCCATCTCTAAGCCAGTCGAAGTGGTGTATCAAAGCAAGGCAATAAAACATAGATTCATAATAACAAAACGATTGGATTGCAATTTAATGGCTAGAGATTTGCTGTGTGCGTTTCAATTGAAAATTAAATGCAGCGACGGTGGAATAATAGTAACCACATGGGCTCCTGAAAGGCAGTGCTATTCATCAGTGACACCCCAATGGTGGTCCTTAGACTTAGAAGACGAGCCTCCGCTTCATATCACATTGGCCTATGATAGAAGTGGCAAAAATAAAGAATTAGAAACCTTTTTCCGGCCTCAAGAAGGAAAAAAATGGCACATGAATATTTTGGCATGGGTAACAGGACAAGAAGAAACGGCAGAGTATGTTAAAATACCCCTAGATTTATGGAAATGAGCTTCAGAGGTTGCTCCACACATAACAAGAAAGGTGAATTTTCCAGCAAGTGCGCAGGTCTTGGAAGCGTTGGTTAAGAAAGCAATTGATCTGGCAGATTCACATATATATATAAAGAACAGAGCTTGTCTAACCAATGTACTGTTGAGTTTTATCAGACCCCGAGGACAGTTGTTGCCCAGCTACGCCAGCATCTGGGGAGTGAGGTATGTGAGTATGTGGACCCGCAAGTGTGGGCAGAAGATGCTACTCAGGTAGGATGTATTCACATTGATCCCATCATGGTAGCTCTCCAGAAAGGGGTGACACTGCCTTCGATACAATAGTACCCATTGAAACAACAGGCAATTCAGAGTATAGACAAGCTGATTCGGGGATTGCTGGAACACGACATCTTAGTGAATTGCCAGTCTATTTGCAACACACCAATCCTTGCAGTGCCCAAGGCAGGGAAAGAGGGCCAGTACAGACTGGTTCAGGACTTAAGATCTGTCAACGCAATAGTAGAACCGCTCCATGCCTTGGTGCCAAACTCGGCTCATATTTTAGCTTTGATTTCAGCGGAAGTGAAGATATTTTCAATTGTAGATCTGCAGCATGCCTTCTTCTCATTACCTCTGCACCGAAACAGCCAGTACTTATTTGCCTTTACTTACAGGGACAACAATATACGTGGACAAGACCACCCCAGGGATTCATTGTTTCCTTGATGTCTTCAAGGACAGTTAAGTACCTTAAGCTTTAAAAGTAAATCGACTCTAGTTCAATATGTGGACGACTTGTTGGTGGCTAGTTTAGATGAGCAGAGCAATGTGAGGAGACTGCTCAATTATTGAACCACTTGGCAACCTTAGGAAACGTGGTCCCTCAGTCCAAAGTATTAATGGCTCAACAAAAAGTAAAATGGCTGGGAGTGATAATTTCGGCCACGGAAAGAAGTCTAGAGAGTAGTAGACGCTACTTATGATTGGTCCAGGAGAGGTGCCTCACCAAAGATGTTTACTTTACCGGGGATAATGTTTCTTTACTGAACAGAAGTGTTTCCCCCTAAGTGCTGTGTTGAAACTATGTTATGTGATATTATATGATTCGGTTAGGGAACTGTCATTCAATGTTTTCTGCAGCCCTTATCGATAATTGGTTTGTAGGGGTTGCCCCCCCCCCCCCCCCCCAATGTATTTTCCCGCCAAGGGTCTGTAAGGGTATAAAAGCGTGGGGAGCACATTGGGGTGTGCCGATCTTCTGGGGCGTGTGTTCTGGGCTGTTGGGCTCGAGTGAGTAGAGACAAGGATCGGACCCGTGGTATTGGACTAGGTATTGTGCACAATTAAAGAGAGTTGGATTTCCAGTGCTCGTATTCGGTATTTGACTGAACCAGACTAGGGGGGTAAGTTTAGGACTGGAATTACAAGGCTATACTTTGAGTACTGTGTACAATTGTGGCCACCCTGCTGTAGGAAGGATGTCATTTAGCTGGAAGGAGTCCAGAGAAGAATTCAGAGGATTTTGCCAGGACTCGAGTGACTGAGCTATAGGGGGAAGTTGGGCAGGCAGTGACTTTATTCCTTGGAGTGCAGGAGGCTGAGGAGTGATCTCATAGAGATGTACAATCATGAGGAGAATAGGTAGATTGTCCAGATCTTCCAGAAAGGGTCCATATAATCCAGAAAGGGTCTGCGACCGAGGGTGCTGGAAATATTGATGTTCAACTGTAGTATATAGAGGGCAGATAGCCAGTCTGTTTCTCATGTATGGGTCATCTCAAACTAGAGGGCCTAGGTTTAAGGTATGAGAGAGGAGCTTTAAAGGGGACGAGGGGTAAATCTTTCACACAATGGCTAGTTGGATTCTGGAATGAGCTGCCAGAGGAGGTGCTGGAGGCAGGAACAATAACAACATTTGGATCGACTTGAATGAGCAAGGGATCATAGAAACATAGAAAACAGGTGCTGGTGGAGGTAATTTGGCCCTTCGAGCCTGCACCGCTGGATCGAAGAACACAGAATTAATGCACGCAAGTGGGATTAGTGTAAGTTTCAGAATGGCTGGCACAGATGTGATGGGCTGAAGGCCTGTTTCAATGCTGTACAACTCTATGACTATGATTACTTTCTTCTTGAAATCATTTCTCTACCTCTCGTGGTGCTTCCAAAGAATGACATGTTTCTGTTTTGAATTTCCTTTCTACATGTGCTCTTTACTTGGTATTAGCTTTCATAAGAATCTATGCCAACCCGGCAGAGTTGCAGTATGCAACTTCAGGTGCCTTCATATAAAAGTTTAGAAGGTAGTCAGGTGGCAGTGAAGACATCAATGTGTTGTTGAAATGGGTTGAGGAATGGCAGATGGAGTTTGATCCAGACACTGAGAGATGATGCATTTTGCAAGTAGTAATGAGGCTGGGACATACACCATGAATGGTGAGGTCATAGCTAGTATTGAAAACAGAGGGAGCTTGGTTTGCAAGTCTAAGGATCCTGGAAGATGGCAGCAAGGGTAAGTAATGTAGTTAAGAGGTATTTGGGACGGCTTTCATTAATTGGGGCATTGAGTACAAGAACAGGGAGGTTACGCTCCACCTATATGAGCTGGAGTACTGAGTGCAGTTCTGGCCCCTACACTGTAGGCAGGTTGTGACTGCACTGTGACTGTGTGTCTCTGTGTCTCTGTATCTCTGTCACCGTGTATCTCTGTGACAATGTATCCCGCTGATGCTCCACCTATATGAGCTGGAGTACTGAGTGCTGTTCTGGCCCCCACACTGTAGGCAGGTTGTGACGCCACTGGAGACGGTGCAGATGAGATCCACCAGGATGTTGCCTGGGACGGAGCAGTCCAGCTATGAGCAGAGACTAAAGAAACCGGGTCTGTGAGCAGAGGAAGTCAAGAGGGGACATGATTGAGGTATATAAAATTATGAGGGGTATAGATAGACTACAGAAAACTTATTCTCTATCAAATAAATAAAACCTGAGGAGGTAGATCTAGAGTGAGGGGTAAGAGATTTAAGCCCCTGTCCCACTTTCACGACCTCTGCCGAGTTTGCCCTTGACTCATACTCGCAGCATGGTCGCCACGAGGTCGTAGGAGCTCTTCCTCATGCTCGTGAGTGGTCTCCGCGTACTCGTGGCATCAAGTAGGTTGTGGAGTATTTTTCTAGCCTGATAAAAAATGTCCACGAGTAAAAAAAAGGTCAGCATGGAAAAAATCAATACTTTTTACTCATAGGTAGCTTGTGATGCTAGTCGTAGGTAGTCGTAGGTGGTCGGAGGTAGTCGAAGGTAATAGCTCCGGGGTGAAAAAAAGGTCAGTAGAAAAAAAAGGTTATTTAAACAGCAGAACGTCACCTCTGTCACTCCAAGGCATGTTCATTCATAGCTGGAGAGTTTTTTGGAGAGGAGACTTGTGTTTTAGAGATGGCACCAAAAAGGCAGCAGCCAGCGCAGGGGGAGGGCACAACCCTAAAAAAAAACTGCCATGCAGATGTTGCCCACCCAGGAGGAGGAGTGGCAGGGCGTGATGCCACAGGAGGTGATAGTGCAGGAGGAGGTAGCCCTGCATGAGAGACCCCTGGAGGAGGAGACCAGGGTGGTAGTATGTGTCCCCACCACCACCCCATCCTTCACTGCCTCATTTGAAGGCAGCAAAACAGCCCTTTCTCCTGTGTCTGACACAGCATCAGAGGCAGATGCCCCATTGGTGGTGAGGGAGGGCTGGAGGAAGGTTATGCCCTACACCTTCACCAGGCAGCAGGAGGGGGACCTTGAGGAATGGTTCCAGCAGAATGCCATCCTGTACGAAAAGGAAAATGAGGGGGACAGGGACAAGAATGGCATGCTTGCCATCCACTGCCCCACATGTGTGCTTAAAGTTCCATCTTTTATCAAAGCCCAGTGCCACTCTATTCCAATCATCTGGTGTACTGGGACAGTCCATCACATCATCTCCATTCACCCATTGAGACCTCTTCTTGTGCTTCCTCTTCACCCTTGCTCTTCCTGCCTTTCTTAAAAGGCTGCTGAAGCAAAAGGGCTACTGCAAACAGCAGTAAAACGTACATGGTCGAAGCCAGTCTTCAACATAGTCGAAGGAGGTCTTCTTCATAGTCATGGGAGGTCTTCAACATAGTCGTAGGACGCTGTAGACATAGTCGTGGAAGGTCGTACAGTCGTGGAAGGTGGTAGGAGGTCGTAGGTCACCACAACCTTGATTTTTTTTTTAGGTCGTCAGAAGTCGCGAATTAGGTCGTGAAAGTTGGACAGGGGCTTTAGAGGGCAGCTGAGGGGGACTTTCTTCCAGACAGTGGCAAGAACCTCGAGTGTGGTTGTATCTGGGTCGCTCTACCTGACACACTGCAAGGATAGGCAGAGCAGAAAATGAGGCAGAGCAGTAGCAGAGCAGAAAAGGAGGTTGTTCTCTTATAAATGACACGGTATGTGAAATGACCTTGGATCAGTAAACCAGGACAGAATACGTTTGGGTGGAGATGAGAATAAAATAAATAATTGGTGGAATGGTTAACATGTCGCTCACAGGTGGTCAACATGTTGATCATCAAATTGGGGGGCTTGTAGAAAGATGACCATTGACAACTTTAATTTTCATATTGATTTGATAAATTAAAACCAATCAGCAATCTTGGAGGAATTCACATCATGAATCTCAGACAATTTTCGAGATCAATCCCATATGGAATAACAGCTTAGGAGGGAACGTATAATTTTACGTTTAGTCCCGTGTAATCTGAGATTGCATAATATAGGATCCGGAGAGAAAGAAGTGATCACAACATGATGGAATTCTACGTTCAGTTGCTGAACAATGACACAACACAAAAAGGGATGCAACCACAGACATTTGTGGCATGTCTCCAAAAACTCTAATCAACTTCGCTCAATGTACCAGAGAGACAGCATACTAACAGCAGTGCACAGTTCCCTGAAAGTGGAATCTCATGTAGATAGGGTGGTAAAGAAAGCTTTTGGTGTGCTGGCTTTTATAAATCAGAGCATTGAGTATAGAAGTTGGGATGTAATGTTAAAATTGTACAAGGCATTGGTGAGGCCAATTCTGGAGTATGGTGTACAATTTTGGTTGCCTAATTATAGGATGGATGTCAACAAAATAGAGAGAGTACAGAGGAGATTTACTAGAATGTTGCCTGGGTTTCAACAACTAAGTTACAGAGAAAGGTTGAACAAGTTAGGGCTTTATTCTTTGGAGCGCAGAAGGTTAAGGGGGGACTTGATAGAGGTCTTTAAAATGATGAGAGGGATAGACAGAGTTGACGTGGATAAGCTTTTCCCACTGAGAGTAGGGAAGATTCAAACAAGGGGACATGACTTGAGAATTAAGGGACAGAAGTTTAGGGGTAACATGAGGGGGAACTTCTTTACTCAGAGAGTGGTGGCTGTGTGGAATGAGCTTCCAGTGAAGGTGGTGGAGGCAGGTTCGTTTTTATCATTTTAAAATAAATTGGATAGTTATATGGACGGGAAAGGAATGGAGGGTTATGGTCTGAGCGCAGGTATATGGGACTAGGGGAGAATACGTGTTCGGCACGGACTAGAAGGGTCGAGATGGCCTGTTTCCGTGCTGTAATTGTTATATGGTTATAACCAGATGCATCATAGCTTGGTTTAGAAACAATTTGCCCAAGATCATAAGACATTGTATCGAGTGTTGTGGATGTAGCCCAGTCCATCACACAGACCAGACTCCCCACCATTGCCTCCATCTACACTTCACGTTGCCTCGGGAAAGCAGGCAACGTAATAAAGGACCACTCACACCCTGATCATTCCCTCCTCCCCTCTCCTGTCGGGCAACAGTTTGAAAGCACGTACCACCAGATTCAGGAACAGATGTTGAACACTCCTCTCATTTATAGATGTAGTCACTATCTTCCAACCTCATTGTATTGCTTTGCTCGTTCCCTTTAGCCAGAACACTATCATGGTGTAACACCATATTCTGCACTCTGGTATCGTTCTCTTTGCGCTATCTGTTGTACTTGTTGATGGCTTGTTTATAACACCTACAGTATGGTGCAATGGATAGCACGTATCTGGGTGTGTCCACTGTATGTGGCAATAATAAACCAATACCAATAACAAAGTAGCAACAATTCAAAGGTAAAAAGTGCAAATGCATGAAGTAATTAAAAAGAGGGATGAAATAAAGAAGTGAATTCTGTGACAGGTGTATGAAATCTTAATGAAACCACAACGGTGGTGCAAGTGCAGAAATATTTTATAAGATTGGATTCCCGCTATGAAGAGTTGCCGTAAAAGATAAACTGAGTAACTGGGTAACTCTCTGGAGTTTAGAATAAGAAATACCAATCCAATTGAAAATGAGATTCTGGCAATGCCATGAGGAACATCTGGCCAAAGATAAGATCAGACATTATCTTAACAAATGATGGAGCACGTTGTCCAACCGCACCTATTTGTTATATTCTACTAAACACTGAGGAACAGGTGTTTGCCACACATCCCTGGAGGTAGCAGGACATACACAACACAGGTCATGCAGTTGCAGAGCTAGAGGAGCAGGACTGCCCGAGTAATGAATGATTGTACAAAACACAGAGTGCGTGCGATGATGGCAAGATAACCTCAGCAACTGGTACACTTGGGAACAGCTATGTAATGTATCTTTTTACATAAGCAACTGGTACACTTGGGAACAGCTATGTAATGTATCTTTTTAAGTAATACCGGATTTTCTGCGTACCCTTGGACAACGCATTAGTTAATTGAGCAGTAAAGGAAAGATACTCTGAGAAGGAAACAAATACTCACAATCTTTGTCTGCTTGCTGCATGCGGCAATCTTCCTCCTGCAAGTACGTCTGAAGATTCTTCAAGACCTGGATCTTCAGCCCAATCGAGGCTTCCTTGTCTCGAAGAATATTGTTGTACAAATTCTTCACTTCGTGCTCAAACATCAGATCCGGATGTTGAATGAAAACAAAACCTGTAAAATGACGGGGTGTACTAAACTCGATGACAGCCATTTCCACAAGAAAACAAGATGAATTGTAAAGAAAATGTTGCTAAGGGTTGGGCAGGTGAAGCATAATATGAATGCGCGCAGCAAGTTGCAAGACCAACAACTACGTGGTACTGAGCCTTCTCTAGAAAGGGTACTAATTATCACTGTCACATCACGGATTCTCAACCAGGAACAAATAAATTCACCAGATTTCACAGTGGTTCGCGGCTACTTTGAAAGATGCTGAAACCAGACTGTCCTTTCCACAGCCTTGCTCTGGACCTCATGTTGCAGACAAAGAGGACTACGACACAAACCCAGCACTGCTGCCTTATGTTCTGTGTTCACACCATGCTGGATCAGATACTCAAGTTCTCAAGAATGAATTACTAACTTTTCCAATACAGATACAAGACTGATAATTCATTCTGTATCTCGCATAAGAAAAATATTTATATGACTGAAATCTTCAAGAAAAGATGCCAATCGCTGAGAATTAAGAGTGGAAGATTTGTTCATTACCTATACCCAGCAACAAACACCCAAAGATAGCACCGATCCAGATTTGTGTTAGTTTAGTTTAGGGATACAGCGCAGAAACTGGCCCTTCGGGCCACCGGGTCCGCACCGACCAACGATCCCCGCATATTATCACTATCCTACACACACTAGGGATATTTTTTACATTTACCAAGCCAATTTACCTACAAACCTGTACGTCTTTGGAGTGTGGTAGGAAACCGAAGATCTCGGAGAAAACCCACACAGGTCACGGGGAGAACGTACAAACTCTGTACAGACAGCACCCGTGGTCGGGATCGAACCCGGGCCTCTGGCTCTGCATTCCCTGTAAGGCAACAACTCTACTGCTGCGCCACTGTGCCGCCCCTATTAGTATTCCCCCTCCTTGCCTTTCAGCATTCCACCAGAACTTGTTCCTTATGTGAATCCCTGGTCCACTCCTCTGACCTACATCCACCTCCTTCTTCTGGTACTTTCGCATGTAAACACAACTACCTCTTCTCTTCCCGCCATCTCGACAGTCTTCACTCTGTGGCCTCTTGTACTGTCACACTGAGACCCAACACAAGCTGGAGGAACAGCACCTTGTCTGCTGTGTGGAACACGTTGCCACCTTCTGGACTCAATATTGGATTCTACAACTTCAGCTAAGTGGATTTCTCTGCCTGTATCAGTCGGTGGGTCCGCTGCGATGTTGGCCCAGCTTGTTTGTGGTTTTGCTTTGGTTTATCTGGGAGTGGGGATCGTGCCACCCTGGTCTTCTCCTGCATTTCACAACTCCCACATTCTAACTTTGTCTAACTCCTCCATTCACTCGTTGACCAGATAAGTTGGTTTATAGTTTATCCCCCACCTCACATGCAGCTTAACACGCTGCTTTTCTCTCCTTCCCAATTCTGACAAAAGATATTCAACCTGAAACATTGACTGTTCTCTTCCCAAAGATGCTGCCGGACCAGCATTTTCTGCTTTTATGATGTTAATTTGAGAAAAGATTCCATCCGCACAGACATACTCTTTATTCTCTCCAATTCCCATCCCAAAACACAAAGCACAGGTCGAGCAGCATCTATGGCAAGAGGGAGAAGGGAGAGGAATAGATGGTGAAATGATGCAGGGGGGTGGGGGCAAACGGCAGAGTTCCTCCAGCAATTTGTGTTTTGAATCCAGAACCTCCTGTTTCATGCCTCCTCTTTCCATTCTCTGTGATCTGAGGCCTTGTATCTAATCTCAAGTGTTAACTCCATTCTCCACAGATTGTGCTGGACCTCAATGTTTCCAGCATTCTCATTATATTTCATTTTTACAACGTTTTGCCTTTCAGATGCTGACCGACTTACTGGGCATTGACAATTCTGACCACAAATTGATCTGGTCCACCAGGCTGAACAAAGACTGGAGCCAAAACACTAATCTCACCAGACTGTGCCATTTTGTTTACTTTTATTCTTTTACTTTTCCTTAAAAAAGTAATACATAGATGTTAACAGTTATGATGGGGTTAGTTTAACTTGGCATCACAGACAGCATGGACATGGTGGGCTGAAGGGCAACTTCACAGTTCTATTTAAGCGTAGAGATTTGACATTAACCTCCACACAGGGAACCATTTACACATCACCTTTTACCCCTGCCCCAAACCCACTTCAGCTACTTACCCAAGCCTATGATTGCTTTGGTCTGAACTTCTTCATCTTCGTGTTTAGTGAAGTAGAGCAGAAGTTCAAGCACCTTTTCTTTAATAATCACCTGAATGTGAAGCAAACAGAAATGTCATTAAATTACGCATGATTCCTCTCAGTTCACATAGAAAATAGGTGCAGGAGTAGGCCATTCGGCCCTTCGAGCCAGCACCGCCATTCAATATGATCATGGCTGATCATCCAACTCAGTATCCCGTACCTGCCTTCTCTCCATACCCCCTGATCCCTTTAGCCACAAGGGCCACATCCAACTCCCTCTTAAATATAGCCAACGAACTGGCCTCAACTACCTTCTGTGGCAGAGAATTCCAGAGATTCACCACTCTCTGTGTGAAAAATGTTTTTCTCATCTCAGTCCTAAAAGATTTCCCCCTTATCCTTAAACTGTGACCCCTTGTTCTGGACTTTCCCAACATCGGGAACAATCTTCCTGCATCTAGCCTGTCCAACCCCTTAAGAATTTTGTAAGTTTCTATAAGATCCCCCCTCAATCTTCTAAATTTTAGCGAGTACAAACCAAGTCTATCCAGCCTTTCTTCATATGAAAGTCCTGACATCCCAGGAATCAGTCTGGTGAACCTTCTCTGTACTCCCTCTATGGCAAGAATGTCTTTCCTCAGATTAGCAGACCAAAACTGTACGCAATACTCCAGGTGTGGTCTCACCAAGACCCTGTACAACTGCAGTAGAACATCCCTGCTCCTATACTCAAATCCTTTTGCTATGAATGCTAACATACCATTCGCTTTCTTCACTGCCTGCTGCACCTGCATGCCTACTTTCAATGACTGGTGTACCATGACACCCAGGTCTCGTCACTGAAGGAAGATTTATGCTTTGGACAAAAATCCATACGCTTATCCTTCACTTGATGGTACAGTATGTGGAATGCCAGTACGCTTTAATATAACAGAATTAACCCTGGCTTGCATCTGATGGCGCAGCATGCATCACAAAAGGCACACAAGCCAAATCTCATTTTCTAAACAACTACTATGTATTTTAATAAACATTCAATAATGTTAAATGCTGTTAATTCATTGCAAAACTGCAAAAGAATGTGACAAAGAAAACAGGGTCCCAAGCCTTTTTGACCACCAATGAATTCCATAACATTTGAAGAAAGAGGCTATCTTGTATGTCCCACAATGGAAAATTCCTCCGCATCTACTCCCAAGATGAGACTTTCTATTCCAGGACTTCCGAAATGTCCTTTTTCTTTAGTAAATATGGTTTCCACCCTATTGTCATAGATGGACCCTACACCCACGTCTCCTGTATGCCTGTACTTCTCATAAGGTCATGTCATAAGTGACAGAATAGTGAAAAGCCCGGAGAGAGTGAATGTGGAGAGGATGTTTCCACTATTGGGAGTGTCTCAGACCAGAGGCCATTGCCTCAGAATAAAAGGACGTGTTAGAAATAGAAAGGAGAATAGAAAGGAGAGGAGGAATTTCTTTAGCCAGAGGGTGGTGAATCTGCACATTTTATTGCCACAGATGGTTGTGGAGGCCATTAATGGATATTTTTAAGGCAGAAATTGACAGATTCTTGATTAGTAAGGGTGTCAGGAGTTATGGGGAGAAGGTAGAAAAACGGAGTTGAGAGGGAAAGATAGATTAGCCATTGGCCGAATGGCCTAATTCTATTCCTAGAACATCCTATAGCAGGGTGACTAAACCTGAACATAGTACTCTAGGTGCGGACTCACCAATGTCTCATACAATTGTAACGTAACATCCCAACTTGTATACTCAATACCCCGACTGATGGAGGACAATGTAACCACCCCATCTACCAGCTGTCACTGAAAACTTGGATCCCTCATCACAGTGGTACTAGTTCATTGGTACATGCCGAGATGCAGTGAAAACCTTTGATTTGTGTGCTATCCAGTCAAATCTTACCATCACACAAGTACCATCACACCATGCACAAGTACCATCACACCATGCACAAGTACCATCACACCTTGCACAAGTACCATCACACCTTGCACAAGTACCATCACACCTTGCACAAGTACCATCACACCTTGCACGTACCATCACCTTGCACGTACCATCACACCTTGCACAAGTACCATCACACCTTGCACAAGTACCATCGCACCTTGCACAAGTACCATCACACCTTGCACGTACCATCACACCATGCACAAGTACCATCACACCTTGCACAAGTACCATCACACCTAGCACAAGTACCATCACACCTTGCACGTACCATCACACCATGCACAAGTACCATCACACCTTGCACAAGTACCATCACACCTTGCACGTACCATCACACCATGCACAAGTACCATCACACCTTGCACAAGTACCATCACACCTTGCACAAGTACCATCACACCTTGCACAAGTACCATCACACCTTGCACGTACCATCACACCTTGCACAAGTACCATCACACCTTGCACAAGTACCATCACACCTTGCACAAGTACCATCACACCTTGCACGTACCATCACACCTTGCACAAGTACCAGCACACCTTGCACAAGTACCATCACACCTTGCACGTACCATCACACCATGCACAAGTACAACAAGTAGTGCAGAGAGAAGACAACAGCGTGCACAATATAATGTTACAGCCACAGAGTGTTCAATCGTGATTGGATTGTGAGTTTCAAGTCATTACTAATCAAAATTAATCTAATTATAATTATAGATGAACATTACTACCTTAGTGTTGCCTTTAAATTCTTCCTGATCAAAATCAAAATGACGGCAGAGTGCACCAACAGTAAAAAGGGAGCGGAGGAGAGCGGGTTTATTGCCGACCAGGGTGGTGCTGTTGAAATCCTCCTGATGCTGTGCCTTCAGCTTAGTTAGAGCACCTGCCACATTAGTAAAAGACAAGTGATTAGATTTTCTGTAATAACAATGTTTACACCCTTATCCCTTCCTCACATGTCAGCCTGTGGCCAGAATCTTATCTGTTTCTAGATCCATCCCACCATTAGATGCTTGGCCCCCAAGTCCTTGGGAGACAAGGACATCTTGTTCCTCTGGAAGCACCAGTAGCTGGATTAGGACAGAAAGAGTAGATCTTTTATCAGCAAACATGGTATGCTAACATCCTGCTTTCTGTGGCTTTTATTTCCTAACACATACAGGGACCTTACTACGTGAAACACTTCCACTAAATGCACATAAAGGCCAGTCGCCAATAAGAGTCTCACACAAAGTCTCTAAAGGCAGATGGATCTCAAATAGGATTCCCACGTATTCTAACTAATAGATAAAATCCTTAAGAGAAGACACCAAAAATATTATTTTATGGTCTTCTATTTTAACTCCACAGATGTTTTCTAAAATGGAAGCAGCAGTAGACCATTCTGCCCCTTGTGCTACCTGGCCATTCAATATCAACATGACTAATAACCATATAACAATTACAGCACGGAAACAGGCCATCTCGACCCTTCTAGTCCGTGCCGAACACGTATTCTCCCCTAGTCCCATATACCTGCGCTCAGACCATAACCCTCCTTTCCCGTCCATATAACTATCCAATTTATTTTTAAATGATAAAAACGAACCTGCCTCCACCACCTTCACTGGAAGCTCATTCCACACAGCCACCACTCTCTGAGTAAAGAAGTTCCCCCTCATGTTACCCCTAAACTTCTGTCCCTTAATTCTCAAGTCATGTCCCCTTGTTTGAATCTTCCCTACTCTCAATGGGAAAAGCTTATCCACGTCAACTCTGTCTATCCCTCTCATCATTTTAAAGATCTCTATCAAGTCCCCCCTTAACCTTCTGCGCTCCAAAGAATAAAGCCCTAACTTGTTCAACCTTTCTCTGTAACTTAGTTGTTGAAACCCAGGCAACATTCTAGTAAATCTCCTCTGTACTCTCTCTATTTTGTTGACTAATCTGCTTTCTTCAACAATCCCCATGTCCTTGGAGCTCCTTAATATCCAAACATCTATCAATCTCCACCTTCAACAAACTTTCATTGCGTTAACACCCTTCCTTAAATAATAAGACCAACACTGTACACAGTATGCCACATGGTGTCTCATAAAGACCTTGAGAATTCTAGTTGAGACACATTTGGAGTACAGTTTGGAGAAAAATCATTAGAAGATTTACTGTACCAATTCCTGGAGTGGGTGTTTTTTTAAAGACTAAAAGGTAGAACAAGTAAGAATTGATGTTAAGAGGGATGTTGGGGTCCAAGTCGATAACTTCTTGAAAGTGGAAACACAAGTAGATAGAGTGATAAAGGCAGCACATGGTAGGCTTGCTTGCCTTAATTGGTTGGGGCATTGAGTTTATGAGTCAGGAAATCATGATGCAGTTTTACAGGGCTTTAGTTAAGCCGCATTTGGAGTATTGCGTGCAGTTCTGGTTGTCTCATTATAGGAAAGATATGGAGGCTTTGGTAAGGGTGTCATTTTAGGAAAGATATGGAGGCTTTGGAGAGGTTGCAGAAGAGGTTTACCAGAATGCTGCCTGGATTTGAGAATATTAGACATAAGGAGAGGTTGGGCCGACTTGGATTATTTTTTCAGGAGCGTCATGGATGAGGGGGAGACCTGATAGAACCATATAAAATGGAGAAAGGCATAGATCGGGTAGACAGTCAGAATCTTTTTCCTAGGATGGAAATATCAAATACAAGAGGGCATTGGTTTAAGTTGAGAGGGGCAAAGTTTAACAATGATATATGGGGCATGTTCGTTTTACATATAGAGGATGGTGAGTGCCCGGAAGGCGCTGCATGGGGTGGCATTTAAGAGGCTCTAAGAGGCCTATGCAGAGAATGGAGGAATATGGATTATCTGCAGGCAGATAAGAGTTTGTCGCAGCACAGACATTGTGGGCTGAAGGGCCTGTTCCTGTGCTGTACTCTTCTATATGCTTGTAGGCTGGAGCTGAGAGGAACGTTTCTTCTCAGACGTTCTGAGAAGAACAATTGAAAAATACAAATTTCCGAGGGGTTCTACACGTGAAGAGATTCTTTTAGGAGAATCTACAATTAGAAGTCAGAGTTTAAAATGGTGTTGCCCTTTAAGATGGAAAAGATGTGGAATTCTTTTCTCTCAGAGGACCAGGGATGCATCATAGAATCATAGAAATGTCCAGCACAGAAATGGGCCCTTGGGCCACCACGTCCATGGTGAATGTGATACCTAGCTACACTAATCCCACGTGCCTGAATCAACTTCTATGCCTTTCCTATCCGCATACATTTTAAAACGTTGTCATATATCTGCCTCCACCACTTCCCTGGACAGTTTGTTCGTGATATGCACCCTCCTGTGTGATAATTTACCTCTCTCATCCCTTTCAAATCTATCCTGCCTCACCTTAAACCCACATTTTAGTCTGACTCAGTATTGGTTTAATTGAAAAACCTATTTGTGTGCTATCCAGGCAAATCAAACCACACTAATCAAACCATACATGTGTGCTATCTTATCTATGCACCTCAAATATATAAACCAGTATAAAGTCACCCCTTAGCCTCCTATGATCCAGTGGGAATAAACACAGTCTATCCCAATCTTTCCATATAACCATAGCCCTCCATTTCAGGCAATATCCAGGTGATGCTCTCAACTGCTGCCACATCCAGAACGGTAGACAATACTTAAGTGCAGTCTAACCAATATTTGCAGAGTAGTGTATGAATAGAGGTTGGTAGATTCCTGGTCAGCAGATCGGTGGAGGATTACCGCAAGGAGAAATGAATATGGATTTAAGGTTACAAAAAATATGTATTTGCTGTAAAACATCTCTACTCTCATACTCAAATCCTGCAAAAGGACCAATGCATTAAATCTTTATGTGCTCGCTGTACCTGCCTGCTAAATTTCCTTGATTGATACTCAGGTTTCTCTAAATAGCAATACAGAACCATACAGCACTGGAACAGGCCCTTCGGCCCAACACATCTCTGCTGATCATGCTGCCAATTTAAACCCCAAATGCCTGCATGTGGTCTATATCCAACCATTCGCTGCATGCCTGCATGTCTAAATGCCTCTTAAACATTGCTATTGTATCTGCTTCCACCACCACCCCTGCCAGCGTGTTCCACACACCCACTACTGTCTGTGCAAACCTCCTTTAAACTTTGCTCCTCACACCTTGAAGCTACGGTCTCAGTTCTTTGACATTTCTACCCTGGAAAAACACCATCTATCCTATCTATGCCTCATAATTTTATAAACTTTTATCAGGTCTTCCCCCAACCTATGACACTCGAGAGAAAACCACTACCTAGCCTTGATGACTATCTCATTACTCCATATCGAGTGTAGGAGCCAATAATCCACCTCATGCTCCTCACCCTGCATGGGAGGCCAATTTACTCAATCCACGTCAAGACTTTAGGAGCCATCTTTTGCCGAAAGATATGAATCAGCCCGATGGGAGTTTTATAACAATCCTGCTGCTTTCATTTATTTTTGAAGCATTCAGAATTTACCAGATTTATTGAATGGTTCCCTATTATAGTCACTACGGCATGGTCCAGTCCATGTGTAATCACTCACAATCTAAATGGACAAACCAATTCAAAGTACAATAGAAGAACTCAAGAAATCTAAAGAAACTTGAATGGTGGGAATGAAATTGAAGTCAATGCCAGACTGAAGTATAAAATTTAAAGCTGAATTGGGTGCAACTTTTGAAAAGTTGAAGAGAAATATTGTTATTGTTGGGACTGGCTGAACCCCCTTTTACTGTGTCTTAAGGAAGCATCAGTAGTCGAGGCCATATGTCCATGTAGTCCATGTAGAGTAAGCCAAAATATTTCATCTGTACTTTGAGTTGACATGGGCAGAAAGAGCTGGAACTGGAGCAGATCTCAGCAATGCCCAAAAGTAGCCCCATCGTTACTAGCAACCAGACTGGTTCTCCTGGAATCCTCTTGATGAGTACTGAGAGCCAAAGTGCAGGGCCATGGATCAAGAGACACGTTCAGATTCCATCTCGGCAGATGGAAAATTAAATTCAAGATTAAATGAATTAAAATTGGTTTCAGTAAAGGTAAACAGAATGTCATAAAATAACCAACTGATCTACCAATGTCCTACAGGCTAGGAAACCTGCCATCCTGACTGGGCTATTTGTGATTCAAACCCATTACTGTGAAGTGCTGCACAAGTTCAAGAGCAATTCAGGATGGACAGAAGAGGCAACAATTCCAGCAACATCCATACCCCACCAACAAATAGATAAAGCAATCAGATGCCCCCATCATTGGCAAATTGAAACTGCAAAATTAGTGGGACAGACAGTGCAGAAACAATCCTAAATGTAGGGCATTCACTAACTGGACACAGTTTCTGCATCCTTTGCAAGCAAAATAGAATTGCCACACTGTACGCCTTGTTGAGGAGCATTTCAAAAGGATAATAACGATGAAAGGTGGATCCAGTCACGTGGTCCATATTGGGATAGTAGAGATCCTCTTTGAAGAAGAGCAGATGTTAAGAAACAAAGAACAAGACCTCTGACTTGTGGGCAAGTTTCTGGCCACAGAACGGGACATGAAGCTCTTCTCCACCTTAACGTTGTTCGGGTAGAAGTAGAAATGGCAATGTTGGCAGTGTTTGACTAAAAGATCCATTTTCTGAACTAGCTTTTCTGAAAATATCATGAAATATTCTTTGAGCCATTTGTTCAATGTTACCTTGTTACGGCTGGGCAGTCATCAACATTCTGTAGGAGTCCACTAGTATACACTGAAGAGTTCCAGTGCTATGTCTGACCTCAGTTGGAACCCATTACTGATTGTGCTCTGGTGGCTGATTTGATCTTCAAGAACTATCAGTTGCTGGTACAGAGACTAATTAGTCACAGCACATTCTTGGTTGCACCATGATGTTCCGGCAACATCCACAGAAGATTCGAACTAAGATCAAGACAAAATCTCATGTGGACTCTCCAGGTGTCACCTGGATAGCAGTGACATCATGCTTCATTTGCTAGGGCGACAGTGGCACAGCGGTAGAGCTGCTGATTTACAGCGCCAGAGACCTGGGTTCAATCCTGACCTCAGGTGCTGTATGTATGGAGTTTGCACGTTCTCCATGTGACCATGTGGGTTTTCGCTGGGTGCGCCAGTTTCCTCTCACATTCCAAAGCCGTGCATGTTTGCAGGTTAATTGGACACTGTATATTGCTCGTATGTGTAGGATAGAACTAGTGTACAGGTGAATGTTAGTCAGGTGGACTCGGTGGTCTGAAGGGCCTGTTTCCACATTGTATCTCTAAACTAAACCAAATTCTGGACTCTCCAACATCAGAATGTTGAAGCTCACCTGGCTGAGGGGCCCCATGATAATTTCCACAACTGGGAAGCCATGAGAATCAGCGCGGGAGTATTGAACAGAAACCAGCACAGCTCCAGTATCTCCCTGTGTTAGCTCACCTTAAACCTTTCATCTGCAATGAGGACACCACGGAAGCACTTCAACATAAACATCCTTAAAAAACTCAAACAGCAACAACCACAACCAGCTAACTGATCCAAGCAATTCAGTTTAGGGCTTTAATCTTGAGAGAAAAAGCCTTATCACATGAGGGCATGTAGCCATCTGATCTACACATGGTCTGAGGAGCAGCTCCAACCGTTGCTGATTCAGACCATCGCACACATAGCTCTTTCTCTGACAGATCCATTGACAATGTCTCAAATGAAGCAGCTGACTGGATTACTAACCTTGACATTGCACTATGACTGCTTCCCCAGCCACTGAAGCATACAAATCCTGCTGAGGGTAGATATAGAAACATTGTTTTGCCTGCTGGGGAGTGTGGAACCAGGTGTAGCCATTTGGGATACAAAAGAGACATTTATTACCCAAAGAGCTGTGAATCTTAGGAATTCATAATGTAAGGAGGTTGCAGAAGCTCAGTTGTTGAGTACATTCAAGACAGACACGTTAGATTCTTGGATATTAAAGGAGCATAGTTAGTATCATCCGTGATGCTGAGTTTACAGATCAGCCATGATCTTCCTAAACAGCAGAGCAGCCAGAGAACAGTGCTGATTCTAAACAGAATGAAGAATGGTGGTGTGTTGGGTATAAACGGGGGTTAACTGCAAAGAACATATTGTTAATCTTGAAAGGAAAATGAGGACCACTGGAATTTTTTGAAAATGGACAAGGGAGAGCCAGTACCTTGACTTTCAGAAAGCATTCGATAAGGTCCCACATAGGAGATTAGTGGGCAAAATTAGGGCACATGGTATTGGGGGTAGAGTGCTGACATGGATAGAAAATTGGTTGGCAGACAGGAAATAAAGAGTAGGGATTAACGGTTCCTTTCAGAATGGCAGGCCGTGACTAGCGTGGTACCGGAAGGCTCGGTGCTGGGAACGCAGCTGTTTACAATCTATATTAATTATTTAGATCAAGGGATTACAAGTAACATCAGCAAATTTGCAGATGACACAAACTGGGTGGCAGTGTGAACTGTGAGGAGGATGCTATGAGAATGCAGGGTGACTTGGACAGGTTGGGTGAGTGGGCAGATGCAGTTCAACGTGGATAAATGTGAGGTTATCCATCTAAATGGTGTCATGTTGAGAAAAGGGGAAGTACAACAGGTCCTTGTTCATCAGTCAATGAAAGTAAGCATGCAGGTGCAGCAGGCAGTGAAGAAAGCAAATGGCATGTTGGCCTTCATAACAAGAGGAGTTGAGTATAGGAACATAGAGGTCCTTCTGCAGTTGTAGAGCCCTAGTGAGACCACACCTGGCGTATTGTGTGCAGTTTTGATCTCCAAATTTGAGAAAGGATATTCTTGCTATTGAGGGAGTGCAGCGTAGGTTCACAAGGTTAATTCCCGGGATGGCGGGACTGTCATATGCTGAGAGAATGGAGCGGCTGGGCTTGTATACTCTGAAATTCAGTAGGATGAGAGTGGATCTTATTGAAACATATAAGATTATTAAGGTTTGGACATGCTAGAGGCAGGAAACATGTTCCCGATGTTGTGGGAGACCAGAACCAGGGGCCACAGTTTAAGAATAAGGGGTAAGCTTTTTAGAACGGAGATGAGGAAACACTTATTCACACAGAGAGTTGTGAGTCTGTGGAATTCTCTGCCTCAGAGGGCGGTGGAGGCCGGTTCTCTAGATACTTTCAAGAGAGAGCTAGATAGGGCTAATAAAGATAGCTGAGAGGTGATATGGGGAAAAGGCTGGAACGGGGTACTGATTGTAGATGATCAACCATGATCGCATTGAAGGTGGTGCTGGCTCGAAGGCCGAATGGCCTACTCCTGCACCTATTGTCTATTAATAAACCCCCAGTCGCAGCAAATAATAGGCAACCTTGCAGAATCTACACCCAGAATGTAAAACACAAAGTGCTAGAGTAACTCAGCGGTTCAGGCAACATCTGTGGAAGAAATGGACAGGCAATGCTTCGGTTTGGGACCTTTCTTCATATTCAGGGTGCTTCACAAGGCTTTTAAAATGTACATATATTCCACCGACCGGTGCCATTTGTCTGTGGGTTGCACTGGTGAGAAACCAGCAGAGCAAAAGCATGGCAGCAATGGGATGAAAACCAATGGTGCGATCGTTGATGTGGAAGAAAATTGAGATTTTGTTGAATATATTCAGGTTCCGCTCCAGTCTGTCAGCCGGCAGAAATGTTGTGAGCAGGTCTCCAGTGTTCATGCAGCAAACAGCCTTGGCAAAAGTAAATCAATAAGGCATTGCAGCTGCTGAAATCACGTTTGTTTCTTACCTATTTCCTGACAGATTGCAAAGGCAACTATATTCATGTATGTGTGGGTGCTGCAGCAAGCAGGCATGCGTACCAAAGACAAAATCCACTACTTTCTTAAAAGAAGTAGAATTAAGGCCAGCTTTATCAATGTGCCTAGCGAGTAGCAGGTCCCTGCACTGGTCCCTCTCTACCTTAAGGGTAAGCAGATTTCAAATCACAGAACAGCTTCACCATGTAGCTTGCAGAATCAGTGCAAAGAGATATCACATCAGCCATGACTTTTTAAATTTTGATTAAGTTAAGCTCATAAAGACCGAAAGATACCAAAAATGGATGCTTCATTGACTGACAACTTTTAACAACCAAAATTAACCAATATTGCTGATCACCAAAGTAAAAAAAATAAAAAATTCAAGCTCTATGTGTAGGCCCCCAGTGGCATAAGTGTTAGAATGTACAAAATGTAGAATTTAAATAAATATGGAATGTGGGATTTTAACTTTCATAGATTTGGATAAGCAGACTAGCTCAGGGCAGAATTCTTTTTAATACATTCAGGAGACCTTTCTGCAACTATGCCCCAGAAGCAACGAGACAGTAAGACAATAAGATTTAATAACGAGTATTGTGCCAGATTTAGTTACAGCCTAACAATATATGAACATTGATCTAATGCCGATCATAATATAATTGTTCAATGTATGTTCAAAGCCATGGAACACAAAATGGCAACCAAGATTCTAGATTTGCTGATCTTCATGTGATATGTTTAGCCACAATATGGTGTCAATCTACAAATAGCAAATACTATTAAAAATTATATCAGTGTGATATTGAACGATTTTATACCCCTGAGGAAAATTCAGCCTACTTGCATAAAATAAAAACCATGGATGATTAAAGAAACAACATAAACCTAAAATAAAAAGTAAATTAGAAACACAAAATTCAGGCAACTGAGAACTGTAAAAAGTGACAAAGCAAATAATAAGAGCTATAAAAAGGGAGCGTGAAAATAAGCTTGTAAAGATACAAAGACAAGACAAAATAGAAAGAGAACAATGAAAGTATCTTGAAAATTGACAATAACAATATTGCCAAGTGGTTAATGTAAGTATTAACATTACAGAATGAGGATAGAATATTGCTGGTCAGACATCCCTTTGAAATGAATGGTTAATCAGATATGGTCATTCAAAAATGAAAATGTCATTAAGATAATAAATGATGAAATGAACAAATTCCAAGGACTCAGTCCTCGTTTTCTGCTGATTTGCAGACTATGGTTCCATGCCTGTGAGGGTTGGTCCTCGGACCCACCTCAGATTTTTGTAGCAAGTATTTTTATACACGTGTAAACAATGAGGAACCAATCACTCACTGTGTAAATATGGTGATTGTTTGCCAGTGACATGTCAAAAGATTTAATAAGGACCAGAGGGCCAACCCTTCCACACAGAGAGTGGGTAGATGGAATGAGCTGCTAGATGAAGTCGTTCAGGCAGGTACAATAGCATTTAAATAATATTTGGATAGGTATGTGGATAGAAAAGGTTTGAAAGGATATGGGCCGAGATGCAGGTAAATGGGACGAGCTTGATTGGACAACTTGGCTGGCAATGAAGAAGTGGGCCGAAGGAAGTGTTTCTGTGCTGTCCAGCTTCATGTCTGTGGTGGTGCCATTTGTTTAGGCAGCTGCATCTTGTGATTCCAAAACCAATCACTATTTGCCAGTTTGGGTGGAAGTAGTTTGTAAATCAATATAATTTATTTGTAAGTATTTTAATGTGTATTATTGCTTTTGAAACTATATATGGCACATTTATGCTTGTTGGAGGGTATATTAGGTATGAAGGAGAGGGCCTAGTGGGATCTGCGGGAAGTCTGTGCTTCTACCTCTGACAAATAATGGGAAGCTGAAGCAAGGAGCATAAAAGCAGATGAGCAGAGGAATGAAAAGTATAAATTGATGAGATTAGATGGAGGAGATTGGGGAATGGCTTGAGTAAAGCAGAAACACTGCTGTATAGGTCAAGTGGGTGAATGGACAAAAACAACGAGATAAATGACAAAAATATGATTGGCAGAGGTACAAGGATAATATTTGAATCTGCTGAAATTAATTTTGGCTGAATAAGGTGCAAATGTTACTGCACTGACCATACATGTGCTACTGAGGAGAACCTCTGGTTCAGTAAGCCTGCTTACCATAATACCTATTGAAACAGGCCCAGACAAACTTGTAGTTGTGAGTTACTCTGTTCACTACAGCTCCCAGACAGCTGACACAATGCTGAACGACCTGTCAGAAAACAAGATGAATACCATTACACAAAGTACTAAATAGACCGACTCTTCATATTCATCACGTATATGACATGTCATCAAATGGACTCTGCTCTGCAGCAGCACCAAATGGTTTACCAGCATGTTGAAGGTGAACAAAGTTCAATCTTCACAAAAATAACTTGTTACCATGTACCGGAGGGGGAGGAACGTTGGAGAATCAGCACTTTAACTGTAATTATTAGTGACAGGCTGCCAACAATAACATTTTACAAAAGCTAGGCTCTGCAGACCATATAAATTAAACCATATATCAGCAGGTCAGAGAGTATCTGCAGAGTAAGGCAAGGGTTGTTCTGCTTTGCATAAAGTCTCTTGAGAAAATATTAGCAGCAAAGCAAGGCAATGAGTAATGCTGTGAGAACACAAACAATTTTAGCCTTGGTCCATCAGGTAAGAATGAGGGAAGCGTGTAGAATCACAGAACTGTCATGCCACAGGTGGTGGCCAATCAGCCTGTCAAGTCTATACCGACTTGTAGAAGAGCAATTCTATCATTCCCAACACTTGCTTCATTCCTACAGCTCTGAACATCAGTCTTTTAGTGTCCAATCAATTCCTCTTAAAAACAGCCTGACTGTTCCCACTAAAAGGTTGATAGAGCACAAAAACAGGTCACATGGAGGGTGGTGGGTGCATGGAACCTGCTGCCACGGGTGGGGATGGAATCAGATAAAACAGGGGTGTTTAAGAGGCTTTTCGACAGATACATGAATATGCAGGGAATAGAGGATATGGATCCTATCCAGGCAAAGGAGATTAGTTTAATTAGGCATCATGATCAGCATGGACATTGTGTTCTTCTGCTGTGCTGCCCTGTTCCACCGAGTCCATGCCGACTACATGCATCCATGACACTAATTCTACATGAATCCCATTTTAATCTCTCCACACCCCCATCATCTCCGCGCAAGTTCTACTACTCACCCACGTTAGGGGAAATTTACAGCAGCCAATGAACCTAGCAACTAGCACATCTTTGGAGGAAACTCGGGCAACCAGGGGAAGCCCACTTGGTCACAGGGAAGATGCACAAACTCCACACACACAGTATTGGAACTCAGGGTTGAAAGCAGAGCACGAGCGCTGTGCCCCGGCTGTGTCACTGAGCTACCATTGTTATCAGCAACAAATTCCACATCATAACCACCCGCTGTGGAAAAAGTGATTTCCTCACCCAAAATATTGAATCCTTAAATCATCTGTAAATGGGAATAGCTTCCCTCAATTGAACCCATTCAGACCAGTCATACACATATTCAAAATCATCAAATCAGTTCTTGGTCATCTTTGCAGGAAGGGGAACACCTCCAGCCCACCTTGTGGCTGAGATTGCCCAGTTCCAGTAACTCTCCCCCTTGAATCTTTCCTGGGTGAAACTTAACAAAGGTCAATGGCTATCCTGGGTGACAGGTAGAGCTGTCAACTGTGGGTTGATTGCAGATGGTTTTGTAACATGATGAAATGACAATATGAACGACCCCCAGCCTAGAGTGGCACAGCCCTGGCCAAATGCTTTATTCGATTCAGCACTGGCTTCACGTGACGTTTCTCTACAGCGGTAACCCTGTACCCACGGCACACCAATACATACGAGAGGGGATTATACTGGAGTGCTGGATCAGGACATACAACAGATGAGACATATGAAGCCCAAATATGTCCCCCTAGGTTGCCCTTGGCAATCTCACAGGTTTTATTTATTTATGGGACATTCCCTGATAATGTGGGGAGGGGGTTGGCAATCTTACTACCAATCCCAACAGATATCACCCAACGAGCAATGGGTCAACTGGAGCCCTTAAGACTGGGACAAATAGTTTTTAGTTAGGTAATTTAATTGTGGAATATAAAGTGGAAGTCGGTAAATGGAGTGTGGAAACACACTGGCCAGGAGTAAACTGAATTGCAGTGCAACTTGAGAGTCTAAATGACCTCGACTTGTTGAGTTTCAATGCCATCCCTCATCAGCACCAAGATAGACTGTTCATGACCCATAACCACGGCATGGTGCAGAATAAACCCCATGACTCTGACAGCACACCGATTCAATAAGGGCAACAACCAGGCCAACCCAATACAGCTCATATGATAATGTTTGCTCTGGACATGAAACTGGAATGGGATGGAGAAGAAGATCTATACCAGACTAGTCAACTCAGTGCTTGATGTAGTCACACTCTCAGTTTGGATATCAGACTCTTCCATCAGACTCTTTGTAATGTTATCTCAGTGGTAACCTTGCCTGAAAGAATGCAGTTCCAACAGTTCTCAGAAAGGTGACACCATCCAGGACAAACTGGTCAACGTTGCTTGGCAGTGCATTCATCACACTTAACATTTACTCCTTCAACTACCAATATACCTTGGCTACAGTGGGTGTACCATTTTCAAAATGCACTAATTATTCTCCTTGATTATTCTGACGGCATCTCCCAACTACACAAGGTTCTATAAGGCACTGGTCAGACCGCATTTGGAGTATTGTGAGCAATTATGGGCCTCATATCTAAGGAAGGATATGCAGGCACTGGAGAGGAGCCAGAGGAGGTTTATGAGAATGATCCCAGGATCATGAGCGGGTTAACGTGTGATGAGCTTTTGACAACACTGAGCCTCTACTCACTGGAGTTTAGAAGGATGAGGGGGGAGACCTCATTGAAACTTACCGAATAATGAAAGGCCTGGATAGAGTTGATGTGGAGAGGGTGTTTCCGCTAGTGGAAGAGTCTAGACTAGAGGTCACTGCCTCAGAATAAAAGGAAATTCCTTTCGGAAGATGAGGAGGAATTTATTTCGTCCGAGGGTTGTGAATCTATGGAATTCGTTGCCACAGAAGGCTGTGGAGGCCAAGTCAATGGATATTTTTACAGTAGAGATAGATAGATTCTTGATTAGTACGGGTGTCATGGGTTTTGGGGAGAAGGCAGGAGAATGGAGTTCAGAGAGAAAGCTAGATCAACCATGATTGAATGGCGGAGTAGACTTGATGGGCCGAATGGCCTAATTCTGCTCCTATCACTTATGAACTGATGAGCACAGCAGGAAAATGGGAACACCACCACTTGCAGTGTCCTTACTTAGTGTTGATTTGGCTCATTCATCTCATTGCTGGTCCTAAATCTGGAAAATCCTCCCTGCAGCACTACGGAATTACCAACACCACAAAGATTGCTGCAGTTCATGGAGGCCAGCAATGCCTCACCACCACCCTCTCAGAGACAATTAGAGATGGACAACAAATGCTGGTCTTTCTAATGGCCCACATCTTATGAATGGATAAAGTAAGGATAACACCTTGAACTTATCAATATTACACATCCTTCATTAGCAATCTCCCCCACACTTTTTCTAATTTCTTACCATTTGATGAAAGCACAACTCCCAGGTCTCAACACAACTTAACCACAGTTAAGGCATAATTGAGATATTTGAGTTTGGCGTCATGGTATATCATAGGAGTGTAGTGCAGATGAATGCGTGGCTGGAAAGAAAACCTGAGGGTGGGAGATTTAGATTCTTGGGATACTGAGACCCATTGTGGGGAAGGTGGATGGGCCAGAGGGTCTCTGCACCTCAACAGGCAGGAGCTCATATCCCAATGGATGGATCCTCTCGTACTGTTAAAAGGACATGTGTGTGTGTATGCGTGCATGCATGGGGGAAGAAAGAGTGATGGGAAAGTTGACGTAAATTTATGAGAAAGAAGTGCATAGCGAAATGGAAGGCAGAAAATAAATGACTAAGTTTGAAAAGCAGTGAAGTCAGGGGCTAGAAAATAGACAATAAATTTGGGCTTTGTTTAATACACTATGCCTATATGCAAAGAAGGCAGACTGGTTGATGCCACTGATAAGTGCATGATATCATAGCTGTTACTGAAACATGCCTTAAGGAGGGACAGGATGGAAATTCGGCATTCCTGGGAACACAGTTCATAGATAAGACAAGAGTCAGAGCATAAAGGATGGCAATATTGTTTGAAGAAACACTTACAGTTGTGAGAATGGGGTGATATATTAGAAGGATCATCAAATGAGGCCACAGGGGTTGAACTAAAGAAAACAAATGGCAGAGTGTTGGGAGGCAGAGCAGACTCCAGGGGAGGTAGAAGAGCAGATTTATTAATACACCTGCAAGTGTCAAAGCACTGTGAACATAATAATGGGAGATTGCAATCACGTTCATGTTAACTAGGACACACACAACCAGTGCAAAAGGCATAGAATTCCTGAAATGCATTCAGGAGATTATTGTTAGCTAGTAAGTAGAAAGCTGAAGAAAAGTTGTGGATTTAAATTTTAGAGAATTATAAGCTGGGAAGATGGAAAGTGATGATAATTCTATGAAGACCATGGCTGCTCCAGTCTACATAACGTTCCCACACTCACCCAATGCTTCTCCATTCTGTTGTAGTTTAAATGTATTTTGAATGACTCCACCTCACCACTCTCTGGTGTGGATTCCTGAGTGAAGAAATTCCTGCCCTTCCCCATCTTAAATGGATTTCCCTTTTCATGAAGGCCAAGAGAATGACTACAATAGAACTGAACGGGGACATAAGAGGCGGAGGCAGATGACGGATACAGTTCTTCATATTTTCAACCTGCGTTCACACAAGAACAGGACGTCTTTGTTATAGTTAAGAATGATGAATATGAAATAAAGGATGAGATAAACTTAGTAGGAGTTCAATATTTTCCAGTATTAGTTTTTTTATCTTTAGTATTTTTGAATGCAGATAATTTGTCGGGCCTGAATGAAATCCCAGGTGGTTAAATACAAGCGAAGGAGTGAATTGCAGAGGCTCAAATGCAATTTTTCAACCCTTCCTAGTTCCAGGTGTGAGGCCAAAGGAGTGGAGGACAGTTAACATTGTAACCTTGTTTACACAGGGAGGATGGGATAACAAGCCAGGCAGCTTAACTGAAGTGCTGGGTCAATCACTGAATCCATTCTGATGGACAGTGCAATGTTCATATAGAATGGCACAGATTAAACAGTCAACATGGATGTGTTAAGGGAAGATCATGTGTGACTACTTTAATTACATTCTTTGAGAAGGCCACGGGGAGTGTTAAGGATAATAATATTACTAGACAGTGACAATATGGATCCAACGGATCGAAGGCAGTAAGCTTTATTCTGCAAGGAAATATAGATCATCACATGGATTTGGGTCTAACATAGAAAAGAGAATGTAATAAAAGGGCAAGAGACCAGATTGCTATGATTAGACATCTTTATAGCCCCAGTGGATTGGAGAGAGGCCACTATTATTCCTTTGTTTAAAAAGGGTAACAGGGATAATACAGCAAATGATAGGCCGATGACAAGGTTCCCATTGGTAGGATAATCCAGATGATTAACATGCATGGGATCCATGGTGATTTGCTCGATTGGATTCAAAACTGGCTTGGCCAGAGAAGATGGAGGATAGCGGTGGAGGTCTGTGACCAATGGAGTTACGCAGGGATCTGTACTGGGACCTCTGTTGGTGTAGCAAGTTGGATGAACATGAAGATGGGTTGATTAGAGTCATGGTGACACAGAATGGAAACGGCCCTTCAGCCACCTTGTCTGTGCCAACCAAGTTGGCATTCTGGGCTAGTCTAATTTGCATACATTTGGTCCATATCCCTCTAAACCCTTCCTATCCATAAATCTGCCCAAATATCTTTTAAATGTTGTAATTGTATACGTTTCTATAGTTTTGTCACAGTTCATTTCAGATATGGACTACCCCGAGTGAAACAAATTCCCTTGAGGTCTCTCAAATCTTTCCCCTCCCCCCTATGCCCTCAAGTTTTAGAATCCACTACCTTGGCAAAAAGACTCTTAACATTCCCTTAATCAATGCCCCTCACAATTTTGCATACTTCAATAAGGTCACCCCTCAGCCTGCTATGATCTAGAGAAAAAGTCCCAGCCTAATCAACCTCTCCCTATTACTCAAGCCAACGATTACAGATAACAGCCTGGTGAATCTCTACTGCACCCGTTCCAACGTAATGACATCCATCCTTCCAGATGTTAATCATCTGGGTGACCAGAACTGCACACAGGACTCTAAATGTGGTTTCACCAATGACTTGTACAGCTGCATCATGATGTCCCATCTATTATACTCAATGAAAGGAAACATGTCAAACGCCTTATTCACCACCCTGTTCATCTGATATCACTTTCAGGAAATGATGTACCTGTATTCCCAGATCTCTGTTCTTCAACACTCTTCCATTTACCGTGCAAGTCCTGCTCTGGTCTGACAGACCAAAGTGCACAACCTCACACATTGACGTCAATTAAATTCCATCTGCCATTCCTTGGCCACCTTTGCACTGATCTCCATCTTGTTGTGAACTTGGACATCCTTCCTCACTATCCATTATACCATCTATTTTAATGTCATCTGCAAATTTACTAACACTGTTAACTACACTGCCATCCAAAAGATGCTTTTAGATTGCAGTTTATAAAATTAGGAGGCATAATAGGGTAGATAGTCAGAACCTTTATCCCCAGGGCAGAAAAGTCAAACACTAGAGGGCATAGCTTTTAGGTGAAGGGAAAAGCCTGAAGGAGATATGCAAGGCAGCTTCTTTGCCCAGATATTAGGAGCAGTGGTGATGGTGGGGAATTTAGACAGGGAATGGAGGATATGAATTATGTGCAGGCAGACAGGGTTATCTTGGTCAGCTTCACTATCCTCCTGATTAAACGCCTCGTTGTCATCTTCCCCTAATTAACAATGAACTATTCCTTGATCATCGTTTGCTTTGATCTGTCGTTTTCACACCTTACTCTTCCATATCTCTCTCAAAACATCCCAAACATCAAAACGACCCAAAACGGCACTCATTCCTTCTCTCCAGAGATGCTGCCTGTCCCACTGAGTTACTGTATCTCCAGTACAGACATTGTGGGGCGAAAGGCTTGTCCCTGTGCTATGTTCTGACATCTTGGAAGATGCAATAAAGAGGAATATATCAGGGAATTGAGTGGGGGAGTGAACAATGGGACTTTGGATTGTTTGTCTATGGATTCTCAAAGATAGCATAACAGGTCAGTAAAGTGAGAAAGCAGATTATTTATTAGTCAAAACATGTAGAAAGCATGCTGAAAGTGAACAATTCTAGTTATACCACAGTATGAATACTGCGTATATTTCCTGTCTCAACAGGGAAATGTGTTTCCCGTGGAGGAGGTGCAGAGAAAACTTGAGGATGTAACCAGGGACTGTAAATGGTTATGATGGAAGATTAATCAGATAGGGTTGTCTATTTTTAGTGGATGCTGAAGGGAGAATTAACTAAACAGTAGATACAGTTGACTGGAAACACATGGTGGGACAGGCTTGAGGGATCTGTGGCCCACTCTTGTTCCAGTTGTGCTCTTGTGAGGGCCTCACCTCCTGCATCATAGCGTTTCTATGATTCTAACCCACTGTTTTAAATCTTCTAGAGCTCTAGCAATTTGGTTTACTCCCGTTGAAGATTTGCTTAGTTTAGTTTAGTTACCATTGCAGCGTGAAAACAGGCCCTTTCCGGTCGAACAAGTCCGTGCCGACCAGCGATCCCCTGCACAATCACACTATCCTACACACACTAGGGACGATGTACATCTATACCAAGCCATTAATCTACAAACCTGTATGTCTTTGGAGTGTGGGAGGAACCCAAAGACCTCAGAGAAAATCCAAGCGGTCACGGGGAGAACGTACAAACTCCTTGCAGATAGCACTCGTAGTCGGGACAGAACCCAGGTCTCTGGCACTGCAAGGCAGCAACTCTACCACTGTGCCACCCTAGTCTCTAGCTGTCTCAGTTCTCTCACTTTGTTTAAAATGAAACCCTTCGGTTTATGATGTATCTCTTTATTGTTCCCACAGAAAATATCACCTTACATTGGAGGGCACAATTTGAACTGTTTTCCTGACCTGAAATTTATCAATGATGGCCACTACTGCTAGTTGTGTATCATCAGCAGACTTTGGATGTTCCTGTCCAGTGTGAAAAACAATCACTACCCACACAGATTCTGCCCCCTGGTCAATTCTGCACATGCACACACACACACACACTGCCACTGCTCCTTGAATCCCTTTTATTTTAATTCAGCACAATTGTTCCCTTATTGCCAAAGTTATACGTCTTAATCCCTTCCAGACCCATTGCATTCTGACAGCATGTGGTCTCACCTGTTCCCTTTTGTCAGTGTTTAATCCTCAAAGGATTAAACAATTGGAAAGTGGAAAACTGGAGGTTATCACAGACAAGAAACATAACAGTCATACAGAGGAAAAAGCAAATCCTTAATAAACTGTTTAATAAACAATGACACAAAAGACTGCAGATGATGGAATCTGGAGCGAAAATCAAACTGCGAGAAACTCAACGGGTCAGTCAACATCCCAGGAGCAAAATGGACAGTCGCAGGCTGCTGCAGATATGGCGATCACTTTGCCAAGCACTGTCGCGTCTGCCATGGCCACCAGGAGCTCCATCAATTGTCAATGCCCCTCCCCATTCCCATGCCAACCAGCCTGTCCTCGGCCTACTCAGCACCAGGGAGAGGCCAAACACAGACAAGAGAAACTTGCACTGTGAAAAATCACACTGTAGAAAAACACTTTTACTTTTAATCAGTTTACAAAATATTCCTAGCTGGATTCTTACCGTCATTCCATGCTTGAGGATAAGCTTCATGAGGTCTTCCTCTATTGTGGCCAAGAAGGTCTCACTTGGATGCTCCATCAACGGAACCACCAGTTCCAAAATCTTTGCCACATTGCAGATGACAAGGAAGTCACTCTGTGTCTAGAAATATAAGATCAAATGGAAAATATAGTTGAGCAAAATATGATCCTTAATGCCCATGAGAATAACCCTCCAATACATAGCTTCCATTTCATGTTCAATTCAATCAGTCCAATCACTGTGCTCCCTTGTCCATTGAAGCTACCAATTTCATCTAAGCTGCTTCCTCTTTACTTCATTCAAATTATTCTTCAGCCCACTTGCCCAGCTAATCAAGAACCCGCTGCAATTTTTGAGAACCACCTTTATCACCCAGTTTAGTGTCATCTGCAAACCTACTGATCATGTATATTCTCATCCAAATTATTGATATCAACCTCAAACAGCAATGGCCTCAGCACCTGGCACACCTCTAGTCAAAGGCCTCTGGTCTGAAAAATAGCCTTCTACCGTCACTCTCTGCTTCCTTCCATGAAGCCAATTCCTTATCCAAACTAGCTCTCCCTGGATCCCATGCGATTCAGGCCTTCCAGAACAACCTACCAGGTGAAACCTTATCAAATGCTGAAGTCACCAAGACAACGTCTACAGATTTGCTCTCGTCAACCTTTTGGTTACTTTACAAAAACTCCGATTCGTAAGATATGATCTCCTAAAGTACAAAATTATGCTGACTATCCCTAATCAGCCCTTGTCTATCCAAATGTATACATCTCTTATCCCTCAGAATCCTCTCCAGTAACTTGCCCACCACAGATGTTAGGCTCACTGGTCTATAGGTCCCAGTCTTTTCATTGCAGCGTTCTTGTATAGAGGCACAGAATTAGCCACCTTCCAGTCTTCCCACACCTCAGCCTGATCTAATGACAATTTGCATATCTCAGCCAGGGCTCCTGCAAGTTCTTCCCAGTGTCCTCAGGATATATCTGATAAAGAGACATCTAGCTACTTATTAGGTTCTTGAACTTACATGCACAACCCTAATTCTACCTCAACAACCTCTGCACTAGCATGGACTTTTCCTTTTTTTAACCTCTTCCCCATTAATCCTTACTATCCCAAGTCCCATTATTGACCCAGCCCCCCAGAATGCTTTTCTAATGACATTCCCATCACTGATGTTCGAATAATGTCCCTACTGTCAGATGCTTACATTGCACTTTGTGGTAAGATATGGCTGCAGTGTCATTGCATGTTTCACCATCAGATGAGGCTGGATTTTGCTGAACAGGTATAACGTGATTAAGCAGGCCACCAGACAGTTGTATTCATGCCTTTACTGTCCGAATCTGTAGGAATAAAACAAAATGCAATTAACACCATAGCATCTGGGAAAAGTCAGGTTGTCTTACAAGGAAAGATAAAATGCTGGAGTAACTCAGTGGGTCAGACAACATCTCTGTCCAACAGAGTTTTGGATCGCAATTTTTCTTCAGACTGATTGTGGAGGGGGGAGAAAACTAGAAGGGAGGGGAACGACAAAGCCTAGCAGGTGGATACAGGTGAGGGTGGAGTTTGATAGGCAGATGGTTGACAAAGGCCAGATATTAAAAGACAGAGGGTGTGAGACAAAGAGATTGATGTCACAAATTGTCCAAATGCCGTGACTTGAAAACGCTGCTGATGTCCTCCAGAGATGCTGTCTGTCCTGCTGAGCTACTTCAGTATTGTGTCTATTTTTATGGTTGCTTGTGTCTCCTTGTTGTACGAGGAGACAACGCTGTAGTTTTCATCCACAGAGTTTAGTAGTAATCTCAATTTAAACATTCAGGATTCTCAGAGAGAGCAGCAGTGTTGTTGCCAATAGATTGTCTCTTCTAGTTGGAGAGTTTGGAACTAAAGAACAAATCATCAGAATAAGGGATTGGCCTGTTTGTGCTGAGTGAGGAGGAATGTTGTTTATGCAATCTTTGGAATTTTCTCCCCAAAAGGGCTGGGAATGAAAGTATATTAATGGCTGAAATAAAAAACGGAAATGCTAGATACTCTCTGCAGGTCTGGAATCATCTGTGGAAAGAGAAAAGCTCTTCAGTTGGAAAGCATCTTACAAGAAAAGTGTATTGTTGATGGCAGTACAGTACATGTGGTTTGTATGGACTTTGACATGGGAGACTGGTCCAAATGGTTAGGGTTCATGCCATCCATTTATTTTAGTAAAGTGGATCCAAAATTGTCTTGGCAACTGGCAACATGAGGGTGATGGTGAAGGAATGTATCTGTGATTGGATACATGTGACCACTGGCATTGTACAGGGATCAGTGCTGGCACATTTGCTTTGTGTAATATATGCGAATGATTACAATATGGATGTAGGACAAAGGACAAAGGACAAAGGACATTTATTATCACATACACCAATTGGTGTAGTGAAATTTGACTTGCCATTGCAGCATACAAATAAAGATGAGACACAACATCCAAGAATTTAACAGTAAACATAAAAACACCCCCCCACAATGGTTCCCACTGTGGGGGAAGGCAGCAAAGTCCAGTCCCATCCCCAGTTCACCCATAGTCGGGGCCTATTGAGGCCTCTGCAGTCGCCGCTACGGCAGCCCGATGCTTCAGGCCCTCTCGCCGGATGATGAAGCTCTGGCATCGGGTGAACACTCTCAGCGGCCGCTTCCTCCTAGGAGACCGCGGCTCCCGAAGTCCACGAGCCGCGCTGGTCGGTGCTCCGACTCTGGCAACCTCGTCGTGAGATCCCAGGCTCCGCGGTGTTTAAGGTTCAGCGCCGCCCGCGGCTGGAAGCTCCACAGACCGCAGACCGCAGCTCCGCGATGTTGGAGCCGGCGGTCAGAGCACTCCGGAGCTTACTGCTCGGCGACCCGGGTAAGGCATCGCCCGCTCCGCGATGGTACTTCAGCGCTGTGCCACCGCCGAAGCTGAAGTCCTGGCCGGTCCCGGCAGGAAACGCCGCTCCAGACTGCCGGTAGGCCGCGAGGAAAGGGCGAAAACACGGCTCGGAGAAAAGCCGCATCTCCGACGAGGTAGGTACTGAGAAAAATAGTTTCCCCCCTTTCCCCCCCCCACCCCCCACATAAAAAGACTAAAAGACCATGTAGAAGGCATGATCAGTAAGTTTGCAGCTAATTCTAAGATTGATGGAGATGTTGACTGTGTGAAGGGTAATTTTAGGCAATTGATGATAGGTTGAGAAATGGCAAATGGAATTTAATCCAGACACGTGAGGTGCAATGTTTTGAGAAAACTAACGAGGTTAGGGCAAGTACCTGGTGTGGGGAACAGAGATATTTGGTGTACGTCCGAACATCCTTGAATGTGGCAGCACATGTAGCTAATGTGGTTGAAAAGGCATTTGGGGTACTGGCCTTCATCAATCAAACTCACACAGCACAGAAACAAGCCCTCAGCCCACCTCATCGATGTGACAGTGACGCCCACCATTGCTAACCTCATCTGCTGCGTTAGGCCTTTGCAGAAGCGTAGGATAAGCTGTGGACAAGTGACTGAACTGTGGACTGGGGTCAAGGAACAAATGCCCGACTCCTGCTCGTATTTCCCGAGTTCTACCATCATGACCAGAGCCAGTAGTTCTAATTCCTGCATTTGTAATGATTAAACCAGGCCTTGGCCAATCATACAATTAACAAAACTATTTCAGCGCAGCCCTTTTACTGTCAAATGGATTTGGGAATCATACTCAACAAAGAAAATTAGGGGGCAAAAGACTCTTCAATGTCAGCACTCCTAGATTTGTAGAGCTGCCAAGTTTTGTCAAGAGCATTTCAGTATTCTAGTACCTGAAAATCAGTATTTTGCGGAGGATATCAGTATTTTTACGCAGTGCCATTTTGCTGAATTTTTTAAAATCTTTTATGTGCGAGTACCCATCTTTTATGTGCGAGTACCCATCATACCCATGTAAGAGTACAAGAATGCATAACTTTGCTACCAATTAACATGTCTTCTGTGCATCTTACTTACCATCTCTTTGTATACTGTTGTTTGAATGGCTGCTTCCTGCTTTTAGCACCAGATGATGATGTAGAAGCCATTTTGGAAGTCTCCCTCTCCCTCCCTCCCTCTCTTTCCCTCCCTCCCTCTCTTTCCCTCTCTCTCTCTCTCTCTCTCTCTCTCTCTCCCTCCCCCTCCCTCTTTCCCTCCCTCCTTTTTTTCTCCCTCCCTCTCTTATTCCCTCCCTCACTCTCCTTCCCCGAACAGTCTGTGACCCATAGCGCTATGTTTAAAGCCCATAGCGCTCCAGCCGGTAGCGCTATATTTAGAACCCATAGAGTTGTAGCCGACAGCTCTTCGTTTAAATTCCCACGTGCTAAACTGACAGCGCTGTTTAAACCTGGTGCGGAACATGCAGATCAAAGCTTACAAAAATAATCATCCAGATCTTGAAATTTAAAATACTAATAGATTTAATCTGTTATAATTTTTAGAGGTACAGTATGACTCTCTATATCCTTGCATTTTTTAAGCAGCAAGATGAAACAGGAAGTCGGGCCGATTAAAAAAAAATTCGTATTTAACAAAGCAAAATCGTACATCCGTATTCTTATCGTATTTCCGTACAAAATACGGAAAATCCGTACTACTTGGCAGCTCTGAGCATGATAATAGGCCCATGGTAAAAGGCCCATCAGCCCAAGGCCTCATCTATGCTGTACCTGCTCAGGGGACACTGTCGAGACATGCTGCCACAATATTGTGGAAGGAAAATGAACAGAAAGATGGTACTTTGACATCAGTGAAGTGGATCTAAGGCAGGACAGCATTGAAGGCTGGAACTTTCTGGAACCCAAAAGGAGATTTTGTTTTGGAGGGGAATGGAAATATTCTGGTAAATCAGTGAAAACCACTGGAGTCTGATGGTATTCCAAGAAGTTGCAAAGAGCTCTGGTAACCCAAATGAAGGTAGCAACACCAAACTGTATCGCAAAGCCAACGATCTAGTCAGGACACAGACATAGCAAAGAAAACTATTCCATAGACAAGGTTTGAAGGGGGCCACAACACTATTTACCTGCCAATGACTCCTCGTATTTCAGAATGTGTTCAACCAGGTTATCCACTATCTGGATGCAGGCTTTCCTCACAGGTTTGTACGAGGCATCTTCCTCAGACTTCAGCAGCTGAAAACATGCAGCAAAGTTCCATTAGCTTATTGCACAAGCACAACCCAGTTCCCAAGACACAGATGCAGCTTCCAATAGCACAAAATACAGCTAGCTAGTTATATGCCTTCAACTTACTGACAGCAAATACAATGACCTATTGTACCCCTTCTTATATCAATTTCCCCACGTTCAGGAAGAACTTAGTTATAGAGCATCAAATTACTTTTTGTTTGAAGTGCATTGTCACAAATGTGATGGCTTTCATGGGCTAATTATGGGACACTACAAACTTTTGTGAGGTTGCCGATAAGGTTCTACATCATATACTATGCGTTTTACTCATGAAATTGAAACGTTCTCAACCTGGTTAGGTGGGAGAAGTCAAAGGGAAGGACATATCTATATGGTCAGAAGTGACTTGGAATGCTTCTGAAAAATCTGTGTTGGGACTTCTACCATTCATCATTAATCACTTAGCTAAGTAATAAAGGACCATATATTTGAAAGTGTAGTTAGAAACACAAAATGACTGTATTGTGAGGGGATAAGGCTGTAGTTCAAGTTTATTGTCATATACATAGATACATACATAGAAAATAGGTGCAGGAGTAGGCCATTCGGCCCTTCGAGCCTGCACCGCCATTCAATATGATCATGGCTGATCATCCAACTCAGTATCCCATACCTGCCTTCTTTCCATACCCCCTGATCCCTTTAGCCACAAGGGCCACATCTAACTCCCTCTTAAATATAGCCAATGAACTGGCCTCAACTACCCTCTGTGGCAGAGAGTTCCAGAGATTCACCACTCTCTGTGTGAAAACGTTTTTTCTCATCTCGGTCTTAAAGGATTTCCCCCTTATCCTTAAGCTGTGACCCCTTGTCCTGGACTTCCCCAACATCGGGAACAATTTTTCTGCATCTAGCCTGTCCAACCCCATAAGAATTTTGTACGTTTCTATAAGATCCCCTCTCAATCTCCTAAATTCTAGCGAGTATAAGCCAAGTCTATCCAGTCTTTCTTCATATGAAAGACCTGACATCCCAGGAATCAGTCTGGTGAACAGTGAAGTCCTTGACAATGAAAAATCCTGCTTGCAGCAGCATCACAGACACGCAAAAAACACACATAAATTACACAAATTTTAAAAGAAAGACTATGCAAACCAACACATTAGTGCAAAAACATAATTAACAAAAGTCCACAGTAGTGCAGGAGGTGGGCAGTGGTGTGCTGTTGTGGGATTGTGTTGGTCTATTCCTTAAGATGATCTTGTGGGACTTCAGGCTTGTGTACCTCTTGCCAGTGAGAGGAGGGCATGGTGGAGGCACTGGTGGGGATCCTCAAAGATGGATGTCATCCTCAAGATGCAGACTCAGATAAATGATTCAGACTCGGGTAAATGCAAGTCGTCCATTTTAGTCCAATAAAAAATGTATGTATAGTTTAAATTCTTGTGGAGGTCACTAAAATGTAGCAGCCAGGTATAAAGAAGCTTATCGCATGCAAGTCTTTATATTCTAGAAAACAATACAAAGGGGAGCTAGGCAGTAGCTTATTCAAAGCATGCTTGGAATAGCAATCAAGTGGAAAAATGAAGTGATGAACTTTGGCAAAATGAGTAAGGGAAGATAATGTCGGCAAAATGGCACACCACGAATGGGACAGATGCACCTGAATGTACATGTGTGTGAATTCATGTCCATGGCTTGTCAAGTCAAGAATGGGGCAAGTAAAGTGAATGAATCTGAGGATTCATAAGTGAAGCACGAAGCACAAAAGCATGGACATTACATTGCACTTGTATAAAGTTACACTGGTTACATTATAATTGGAATATACATCCAAATAGGTCACCATACTTTAGGAATGATGTAACATTTCCAGGTAAGGTGCAGAAATGATTTCAAGGATGACAAGGCTTAGTAACCAGTTCAAGTTAGAGAAACTGAGATTAAGGAAAGAGGGAAGGAGTCCAACATTAGGACAAAGAGCAGGCAAGTAATATGGACCCAGAAGAGTGGAGAAAGACGGAGATGCCGCAGGAAGATATCCTCATTTGTACATGGAAGGAGAGATATTGAAGACCACAAACAGAAGAAATTGAATTTCAGATTTTGCAGCTGTGCCTGGCAAATATTGAGGAACTTTTCAAACAGTTCTAAAGGGCCACATTTGTATAAAGGTACAGTGACTGTGCACTTTTGTTAACAATGGTGTGATCCATTTGTGCCGAGCTTATTTCTGCACCACATACCCACAGTAACACTAGAATTGCCCCTGACAATTGCCTAACTCCATCCTACACAACATTCTGGTGAAAGAGGAAGAGGCACCACCTCCCAACCCATCAAGCATCTCCTGTGGCAGTCCATAGGTCTCATCAGCCATCTCTACACCCAAAGAATAGGAGGGGAAGCAAGTCATCCTCAAACCCAGGGCATTGCCCAAGAGACACAATTAGAAATTGTTGAGTTTAAAGCAAAAGAGGAAACAACAATTTTCACTAGAACAAAAAATATTCCGAAGAATCCAGTAAAATTTCAAACATCATTTTATCGAAATATGAATTATTGTTGGAAATCCCTTGACTCCCCCTCCATTTCACATCCAGCCCACCTAATTTACAGAGTTTATCCCCATCATATTAGTAAACTCTAACTCCATTTAGATTCCCCATGCAAGAAAGTATTCAATTTTCCATTAAAAGCCCAGCAAGATGATAACAATAGCTGAACTCCCCATTAAACCTATCAACAAAGTTGGTAAAAGGGAGACTTGGGCAATGGTAATTTGTCACCACATATACTTACGTTCTGAAGAAGTTGCTCAAACCAATCGTACCCAGTATCCCTGCACGCAGCAACCTGTAAAGCAGGTGAAAGGCAGGCATGAGTGGGTGGACTGAGTGGAAGGAGGCTGCCTGCAATCGGCAATGATCAGCAACTGTACAAAACCTCAACTGTCAGTGTTATAGGTGGGAATCACTGTCTTGGAATATGCCAGACCACGCAGGCTAGTATTAGGCCATAGTTCTTGCATTGATTCTTCACATCTATCAAATGAGATCCAAAATGGCATAATCCCCAGAATTATGCCATTTTGTATGCCCACCTTATAGCTTTATTGAACCTTCATTTCTGATTATCATTTAAAGTGTAGGTGGAGAAAGCAATATTTACATGGGGACCTGCAGAGAGAGGAAGACAAGGATTCCTACAGTTGCAAATATGATCGCAGCATCCCTCCTGCCAAGTCAACCAGTCACTAGGTAACCACAGAACAGGGGGCAGCCTCCAATATTTACATCATGGGAGAAATTGGCCACGCCCTGCATGCAGATTTTAAGCAGCAACTTAAAGGAAGACCTCAAAAATGGCAAGTGTTGGACAATCTTCGACATCATGCAGAAATTGTAGGATAGGGCAGACAATCCATGGCTTGTAGAAATGGTGGAGGGAATGCGTTTGATTCTGACAAACAAACACACGAATTAAGAACCAAAAAAAGTCCATTCGGCCTCTTGATCCCATTCAATAAGATCTTAGCTGATGTAATTGTTACATTTACCACTGTAACCTTTCATCCACGCATTTACCAAGGATCCATCTTCCTCTGCCTTCAAAAGATGAAGACTAACCTATCACTATCCTTCGAGCCAAAGGATCTGAAAACATGTTGCCTCATCCATGGGAAACCCCATACTTTTAAACAATGACCTCAAATTCTAGATTTTCCCATAATGGAAATCTTCACATCCACCTGATCAGTATAACTTTCACAGATGATGTTTCTGGGACAATGGGAGCATTTCTAGACAAGTTGGAATCGCACAAGACAAAAGACAGGTTGCATCTGAGCAAGACTCGGACTAATGTCGTATAGATCAGTCTGTTGGTGCAAAAGTTTTGAACTAGGGATGGGTAACTATGCAAAACTCAGAATACAAAAAAGAGAGCGTGAAAGGCAAAGTAAACAAAATGTTGGAAAGTAAATAAGGAATACAGCTGCGTTTAATGATATATTCAGAAGTGCAAGGAATATAATTAATAAGGCTTTGTGAATGTGCTGAGGGCTCATTTAAAGATAAAGCAGATATTTGAAGGTAAATCCGTCTCTGGTCAATGGGATCGATTCAGGAAATGGATCCTATTGATCAGAGATTGATTTATGAGTCCTTCACTTATTCACAAAGCCTTAGGTTAAGCCTTAGCATGGTTTGGGAACAGCTCCATCCAAGACCACAAGAAATTGCAGAGAATTGTGGACGCGGCCCAGACTAAACCAACCTCCCTTCCATTTACACCTCTTACTCTCGGGCAAGGCCAGCAGCATAATCAAGGACGAGTCGCACCCTGGCCACTTTTCCCCTCTCCCATCGGGCAAAAGGTATAGAAGTGTGAAAACGTACACATCCAGATTCAGGGACAGTTTCTTCCCAGCTGTTATCAGGCAACTAAACCATCCTACCAACAACTAGAGTGCAGTCTTGAGCTATTATCTACCTCATTGGAGACCCTCGGACTATCTTTGATCGGACTTTACTGGACCTTATCTTGCGCTAAACGTTATTCACATTATTCCCCTTATCATGTATTTGTACACTACGGAATGCTCGATTGTAATCAAGTATTGTCTTTCCGCTGACTGGTTAGCACGGAACATGACAATTACCGTATTTCCTGGCAATTAAGACGCTATTGTTTATCCAAAAATAAGGCACGAAAATTTACCTGCGTCTTGGAGGCCGAAGGTTAGGTTGTTAGCCAAGAAAGATAGACTTGGCTGTCCCTCAGTACAGCAAAATCAAGAACGATGTTGGGGGGGGAGGGAAGTAGCTCAGGTGGCTGCGAGTGGCCGCCGGGACCGGGCGGTGGAACCAGCCACTACCTCAGCGTCTTGTGCCGGCCCGCCCGCCAGCCAGCCACGGTGTCCTTCGGTACAGACGCAACCGGTGGGGGTGGTGGTTGGCGGGTAGCTACTGGGCGGAAGGCTGGCTGCTCTGTCCCGGGCTCTCTCTCTCTCTCTCTTTCTCTCTCTCTACTAGTCCCGGGGCAGGCGACCTGGGTGTTACAGCCAGTCCCGGGGCTTGCAGGCGACCTGGGAACTGCAGCTAGTCCCGGGGACGCGAGGGGTTTGGGAACTGCAGCTAGTCCCGGGGACGCGAGGGATCTGGGAACTGCAGCCAGTCCCGGGGCACGCAGGCGATGTTGCCGACCTCTGGACTAAACCAAACCTGCCATACTTTTTTCAAAATTTAGCAACATAAATTGGGGATGCGTCTTCGACGCAGGTGCGTCTTCATTGCTGGGAAATACGGTAACTAAACTAAACATATATTGCAACAATAAAAAGACAGCCATATTTAGAGGCCATTCGATGACAAGGTGACCAGTGGCATTCCACAAATCTTCCACAAAACTGGGACCTCGGTGGTTATTAATTTATTGAATTTTAAAAATGTACGTCATCTGTGTATTGTGTTTGTAAGCATGTTAAACTTCCACAAGTAAGAGTTAAATATAAATACAGAAATATATATATATATTTTGGGGGAACATGTGTAGGCTTTAGAGAGAGTGCAGAAGAGGTTTTATCGAGATGTTACCTTGATTAGGTATGAGTTATACGGTGAGATAAGATAAACGTGGATAGACATCAAATGTTAGAGTAACTTAGTGGGACAGGCAGCATCTCTGGATTGAAGGAATGCGTGACGTTTCGGGTCGAGACCTTTCTTCAGATTCGAACTTGGAATCTTTCTCTGGAGAGTCAGACTGAGGGGTGACATGATAGAAGTACATCAAATTATGAAAGGCATAGATAGGGTAGACAGCCAGAAGCTTTTTCCCCAGGGTAGAATTTTTAAATAATAGTTATATGCTTAGGTTTAAAGTGAGAGGGAAACTTTAAAGGAGATTTGCAAGGTAAGCATTTTGTTTACAAAGCAGTAATATGTCCCTAGAATGTGAAACCAGAGATGTGGTTTAGGCAGATACTATCACAATGTTCAAGAGGCATTGGTTTGGTACATGAACAGGCAGGGAATGGGGGCCTAGAGACCATGTGCAGGCAGATCAGATTAGTTTAAATTGCTATTGTGGTGGGCACAGACATCATGGGCATGGTCCTGCGCAGTAATTCTGTTAGGGCAAAGAGAAGGCATGAAATGAGATTTGATTGGGTAGGCAGGGACATAGGAGGCTGAGGAGTAACCTTATCAATATTTATAAAATTATGCAGGGGATAGATAGGAAAGGTTGTCAGTCTTTTTTCCCCCAGGGTGAGGAAATCTAAAACTAGAGAACTTAGGTTCAAAGTGAGGGGTGGATGCTGCCTGAAATTTATTTGGCAGTACTTCATTCCAATCGTTGGCTTGGCTTAGTATGTGCTCCTCATATCCCAAGCAGGAAGTGTATGTGTCTTCTGCACGGATACACTGATTTATAAAAGATAACATGCTGATGTTTGATAAATATCGGTCCTGATACAATAACTGATTGCTGAAAATTGCAGTGAGACGGGAAGAGTGTCGGGCAAGTAGGACACGCTACATTGGTCTTCCACAGGTGGACAGAATGGCTGCCTCCTGTAACTCATTGCTGGAGGTGATGAACGCTCAGCCTGTTCACCACCCTGACTTCTCTGGGGCAACTCATTCAACCGACTTGCAGTGACCATTCATATTTGCAACTAAACACAAATGTTTGCAGAATTACTTCACACAAGGAGAGAAGGCAGGCAATTACTCACCACATCTGTTACATTTAATATTTTCCGAGTCATTCCTTCAGCATCATGAGAAGGCGTGGGAGTGAACCAGAGTTTCTGGAATGTTTCGTTTACTAATTTCTGTAGAAGGACAAACCCAAGTTACATCTCCATCCGCTTAAAATTGTTCATAATAGCAACAGAATTAGATTAGCATCTCTCACAGCTTTTATTCACTGCACTGGATTAAATGGAATTGGGGAGAACTAGAGGACTGCAATTGTTAAATATAAAGAGTACTGTAATATCGCCAATGGAAAATGTACTTGATCACTGATATGAACACGTAGAGAAGATTGGGTTAATATAAGCAATCAGCACAAAGTTGAAAACTACCAGATTAAATCAGATGAATTTCTTTGGTGTGGTTGCAAAGGATGATTTAAATAGTGCAGTTGATGTAAAAATAGACTTTCAAAACAAAGTTATTTGCAAAATGTACACACACAATGAGAGCAATGGTGGTAACTGTGTGTAGGGGTGCAAGAATGTAAAAGTGAAGGTGGACAGGAGGAAAAGTTCACTGTTAGTTCCCCTGACTGAAAGGTATGCAGTGCAGTCTCGTGGCTCTCTGTATGTGTAAACAGTGAAGTAAGCAGGATGTTTACTCTGAGCTTGTTCATGGCATTAGCTTACTTGGCAGTAGACATTCAAGGATACACTCCGTTTCTTTGAAATCATGCGTATCCCTGGCCCAGAATGAAGGAGGAGCACGAGAAACTGGAGTTGTTATATCAGGAGCACCCAGAATCTCAATAAAAATAGCGGCCTGCCTCACACCAATCACCTGCCCCACCGCTGGCAAGTGGATCCGCCACCACAGACATAAAGTGGAAGCGTCATTTGCTGCACCAAATGTGCCCAAGAAGAAGAAATTGGGAGAGTTGTCCCATAGACCAGTAGGCAACAACATGATGTTGCATCCACAACATCATGGGTCCTACATCAATCACACTTCCATGCTGCTGGAAGACCAGACCCTTAATAAATACTGGTCAAGGTGTTCAGGCTGCGAAGCAGCGGCCTCAGGAGTCATCAACAGTAAATCCACGTTCTGCAATCACTCACGTGTAAAGATTAACAGGGAGAATTAAACCAACTGATCCCACTTCATCGTACAGCATGGAAACAGGCCCTTTGGCACAGTTGTCCATGCCAACATGAAGTTCTTCACATCCTTCGCCAGCTAATGAATCAGCAATACTCCTTCACACTGAACAAAACAGAAACAGCAGAGTAGCAGGCACTCAGATGTACTCTGGAACTACTCTTCAACATCCTTCATCAAGAGTGACAACACCACAATCATGAGAGGCGTATAAAATCATGAGAGGAATAGATCGGGCAGATGCACAGATTCTCATGCCAAGAGTAAGGGAATCAAGAACCAGGGGACATAGGTTTAAGCTGAGGGGAGAAAGATTTAATAGGAACCTGAGGGGTAACCTTTTCACACAAAGAGAGGTGGCTATATGGAACAAGTTGCTGCAGGAGGTAGTTGAGGCAGGGATTATTGTAACGTTTAAGAAACATTTAGGCAGGTACATGGATAGGACATGTTTAGAGGGATATGGGCCAAATGCAGGCAGATAGGACCAGTGTAGATGGGAAACATTGGCCGGTGTGGGAAAGTTGGGCTGAAGGGCCTGTTTCCATGCTGTAAGATTCTATGACCACTACTGAACAAATTAGCCGAGTCAGGAAAGACCCCAGAATGATGAGAAGCAAAATGAATGGAATGTCAAGATCATCAACGTGAAACATCAGTACTGCTTTTCTCTCCACAGATGCTGCCCAATCCACCAGGGATGTTCCACACTTTTGATTTTTGTTTCTAATGTTCATCATCTGCATTTTCATCATCTCCTTTTTTTTTATCCTTTTCGACAAGGAACAAATTCACTTGACCTTCGAGTCATAGAACATAGAGACAGGCCCTCATGGAGTTCCATGGGGATATTTGCTGGGACCTCTGCTATATGTCAAGTATAAAAGTAATTGGGAAATAAACATAGTGTAGGAAGGAACTGCAGATGCTGGTTTAAACCAAAGATAAGACAAAGAACTGGAGTAACACAGCGGGACAGGCAGCATCTCTGGAGAGAAGGAATGGGTGACGTTTCGGGTCGAGACCCTTCTTCAGACTGGTTAGGGATAAGGAAAACGAGAGATATGGACGTGATGTAGAGTGATAAAGAACAATGAATGAAAGATAAGCAAAAAAGTGGAGGAACAGCATCTCATATTTCGCTTGGGCAGCTTACAACCCAGTGGTATGGTTGATTTCTCTCACTTCAGGTAGCCCCGGCATTCCCTCTCTCTCTATTCCTCCCCCACCCAAGTTGCACCAGCTTCTCGGTTTCACCCACAAGCAGCTAACAATGGCATGTTTCCTTTATCATTGTTACTGTTTTACATATCTTTCATTCATTGTTCTTTATCTCTCCACATCATCGTCTATATCTCTCGTTTTTCTTATCCCTAACCAGTCTGAAGAAGGGTCTCGACCTGAAATGTCACCCATTCATTCTCTCCAGAGATGCTGCCTGTCCCGCTGAGTTACTCCAGCTTTTTGTGTCTATCTTTGGAAATAAACAAAGACAGTTTGGTTACTAAGTTTGCAGATGACACCATGATTGCTGGAGAAGGTTGTCAAAGAACACAACAGGATACAGATCAACTACAAAAATGGGCAGAAAGATGCCAGATTGGGTTTAATCACTTTGGGAGGTTGAATGCAAGGGGAAACTATACAATTAATGACAAGACCCATAACAGCATTGTTGTACAGAAGGATCTTGGGGCCCAGGTCCATAACTTGTGAAAGTGAAAACACAAGTATATAGAGTGGTAAAGAAGGCAAAGATCAGGGCTTTGACTATAAAAGTGATGCAGCTTTATAGGCTTTGGTTAGGCCGCATTTGAGGTATTGTGTGCAGATCTGGTCCCTCCATTACTGTATGGATGTGGAGGCTTTGGAAAGGGTGCAGTGGAATTTTACCACAATTACGCTTGGATTAGGGGATATTAGCTACAGGAAAAGGTTGCACAGACTTGGCTTGTTTTCTCTGGAATGCCAGAATTTGGGGGGAGACCTGATAGACCCGGGGCAGCTGACCCGACCTGGGCCCTACAGCCAGTCCCGGGGCAGCTGACCCGACCTGGACGCTACACATAGATAGGGTAAGACAGTCTGTACATTTTTACCAGGATGGAAAAAACAAATAGTAGAGGACAGAACTTCAAGTTGACAGGGGCAAAGTTTAAAGGAGATGTGCAGGGCAGCTTTATTTTACAATGAGGGTGCTGGGTGAGTGGAATGCATTGCCAGCAGCGGTGATGGAGGCAGATATGGTGACATTTCAGAGACCTTTGTATAGGCATATGAATACGCAGGGAATGAAAGGATAAGAGTATTTTTAGGAACAAGATTATTATTCAGGTTTCTACACCAGTACACTGTTCTTAACAAAAATCTACCCATCATGTGAAACCTTATAAATAACAGATATAAATTAGATAACTTCAAGACCGAAAGTCAAAACATTTTTCATGACGGGCAAATCTTCATCGTTTTACCACTAATTTGGACACCAAAAATGTGACATCCAAAACTCTGTCACATTTAGCCATGAATATTTAATTCATAAATAAACTTCATATGGCTCCTCATACATATACGTTTTCATAATGATCTAGACCATCAATACCAGGGGAAAAGTACAGTAACATGTCTGGTAAGATCCGATAACGGTCGTTGTGCTTGGTGTCCATTGTCACAACGGCCGTTACCATGGTCAGTACCTCCGTAAGTTAAACCACGGAGGCTCTAAACCTCTACTGCTTTTCACAAACCCCAACCAGGTATCCTATGGTAGTAGTGATTTTTGAGCGAGTTAATTCTTTTTTCTTATATTCAAATTGAATATATCAAAAACATCGTGGTGTCAAAAACACAACCCGTTTATGATATATTTTTCGACTTTTTAAAGTCAATAAAAAAATTTGTGGGGGCATAAATTGGGCATCAAGACCAAGAAACTGAGCCAATCTTCAATTTGGCAACACACTGTCTCTTGTTTACCATGGACCAAGTTGCTAACCTTATTCCTTCGTGTCAACTTCGGTAAGCTCCACGCCGACCTGGGGGCTACAGCCAGTCCTGGGTAGGCGAGCTGACCTAGGGGCTACAGCCAGACCTGGGTAGGCGAGCTGACCTGCGCGCTACAGCCAGTCCCGGACAGGCGAGCCGACCTGGGGGCTACAGCCAGACCTGGGTAGGCGAGCCGACCTGGGGGCTACAGCCAGTCACGGGGCAGGCGAGCTGACATGGGCGCGACAGCCAGTCCCGGGGCAGCTGACCCGACCTGGGCCCTACAGCCAGTCCCGGGGCAGCTGACCCGACCTGGACGCTACATCCAGTCCCGGGGCAGACGAGCTGACCCGACCTGCACGCTACAGCCAGTCCCGGGGCAGGCGAGCTGACCTGGACGCTACAGCCAGTCACGGGGCAGGCGAGCAGACCTGGACGCTACAGCCAGTCCCGGGGCAGCTGACCCGACCTGGGCCCTACAGCCAGTCCCGGGGCAGACGAGCTGACCCGACCTGCGCGCTACAGCCAGTCCCGGGGCAGGCGAGCTGACCTGGACGCTACAGCCAGTCCCGGGGCAGCTGACCCGACCTGGGCCCTACAGCCAGTCCCGGGGCAGACAAGCTGACCCGACCTGGGGGCTACAGCCAGTCCCGGGGCAGGCGAGCAGACCTGGACGCTACAGCCAGTCCCAGGACAGGCGAGGGACCTGGGCCCTACAGCCAGTCCCGGGGCAGACAAGCTGACCCGACCTGGGGGCTACAGCCAGTCCCGGGGCAGGCGAGCTGACCTGGACGTTACAGCCAGTCCCAGGACAGGCGAGGGACCTGGGCCCTACAGCCAGTCCCGGGGCAGGCGAGCGAACTGCAGAAAATGAATTGAAAAACACGTGAAAAGTAATGTGAAAAATAACCCAAGTGTCACACTGTGGCGATAGATGTGGCCCGCCATCCGCTCACAGACATGGGTCCTGGCCCCTATGCAGAACAAGGTTGCCGACCCGCGGTGTCCACTCAGATGGATGCAGTATTCTACTACATGATCAGGTGAATGACGTGGAAACGGTGTTTGCAATTTTATTGTTCCATGTGGTATTCATCAACATAGAAAGGAATAAGAAATACGTGCACTTACTGTGCCAACCAGGTCACTGGTGGATACCACGCAACAACCGTTACACAAAATGTATTTGTGTATTCTGATGGTATTTTCAGAAACTTGCTCTCAATATGCTATCTTTTCTTCTATTTTTTGTTGATATGTTAGTCATGAACCCAATAAAGTGCGTGTCAACTTTTTTGAAGGAATTTGAAATTTGACCCCATCTGTCACATTATTGTGTGCAGTATTGTAAAAATACACATATGGGTTATGTGCAACCAGCTAAGAGTTAGTCGGCATCATGTTGGGCACAGACAATGTGGACCACAGAGCCTGTTCTTGTGCTGTACTGTTTGATGTTCTAAATCACGAGCGTAACAGGATAGCAGTGCAGTTCTAAAAACACGGAAAAAGCTTGACACCATCCAGGATGACATTGCCCAACCATTCCCCTAAGCACTTATTCCCTTCTCCACAGCAAATAGGGATGTACAATAAATGCTCGTCAGCAACACTCACACCTTGAAGATGATTAAAAATATCAGGGAGATGGGTGTAATCAAAAGGTTCTAAATTGTAATTAACTGATAAAAGATCCAGAAGAAAGAAGTTAAGATTTCTTCCAAGAGGGCTAGTTTAATCAAGAATACATTTCATGAAATGATGCTGAAAGTAGGTTCCATTTTGTAACATAGTCATACAGCATTGAAATAGGCCATGACAAACATATATAGCAATTTGAAAGAGGCCCAATTCCGACTATTTCTGCAGTCTACTTTGACTGCGCAAATTGCATGCTCTCTAAGTTGTAGTCTGAACTCCAAATGCAATTTCATGTCAAGCAAATCCTGGCAATATGCATTCAGTAATGGTCATGAGAAAAGTTTGAAGTATTCTGTTCTCTTCAATGTTGCAGATCCCTAAGTTAAGGAGTTAGCAATCCACAGTTCACAGATCCAAATCCCACCACAGTAAATTTGAAAATGGTCATCAAAATGGCATGAGTGAAGTGAAAATAAAATAGCTTCACTTCTATCTTCCTCGATCTATTGTATTAGACAATAGATAAAGGTGCAGGAGTGGGCCATTCAGCCCTTTGAGCCAGCACCGCCATTCAATGTGATCATGGCTGATCATCCACAATCAGTACCCTGTTCCTGCCTTCTCCCCATATCCTTTAACTCTGCTATCCCTAAGAGCTCTATCTAACTCTCGCTTGAAAGAACTCAGAGAACCGGCCTCCGCCGCCCTCTGAGGCAGAGAATTCCACAGACTCACAACTCTCTGTGTGAAAAAGTTTTTCCTCATCTCCGACTCCAACACCGGGAGCCTTGAGCTCCAAATCGGCGCGGCCTTGTCGGCTTCAGGTGCTGCGGACGCCTGCGGGAAATCGGCCGTTCCAGCCGTAGTTGCGGCCTCCCGTGAGGGATGCGGCCGTTCCAGGTGGCCCAGCTGCTGGAGGACTCTCCCGACGCCGGGGCTACATCACCCGGCGAGAACGGCCAGGATCATCGGGCCTCCGTAGAGGCAATAGCGGGGGCTTCATTTGGCCTGACTTTTTTGGGTGAACTGGGGCTGGGGACTGGACATTGTGCCTTCCCCCACAGTGGAAATCACTGTGGAGGGATGATTTTTGTATGTAATTGTTTGTAATTGTATTTGTTAGTCTGTGTTCAAGATGGCGGTCGGAGGGGAAAGTGGACGCTGGCGCGGTTTCGTTGCCGCTGCTCTCTCCTCAAATTGTGCTTCTGATTTTCTTTTTTGTGTTTTTGGAAGGAATTCTGTCCCTGATTTGTGTATTGGTCTTTATAACTTATTTTTTAAATTCTGATTATATGTTTCCTATAAATCTCTGTAAGGTGTCCTTGAGACCTCGGTATAAGGCACCCGTAAATAAAATTCATTATTATTATTATTATTAAATGGCTTACCACTTATTTTTAAACTATGACCCTGGTTCGGGACGCCCCCAACATTCGGAACGTTTCCTGCCTCCAGCATGCCCAAACCCCTAATAATCTTATATGTTTCAATAAGATGCCCTCTCATCCTTCTAAATTCCAGAATGTGCAAGCCCAGCCGCTCCAATCTATCAACATATGACAGTCCCGCCAACCTGGGAATTAACCTCGTGAACCTACGCTGCACTCCCTCAATAGCAAGAATGTACTTCCTCAAGTTTGGAGACCAAATCTGCACACAATACTCCAGGTGTGGTCTCACTAGGGCCCTGTACAACTGCAGGAGGACCTCTTTGCTCCTATACTCAACTCCTCATGTTATGAAGGCCAACATGCCATGCGCATTCTTCACTGCCTGCTGTACCTGCATGCTTACTTTCAGTGACTGATGTACATGGACCCCCTGATCCCGTTATACTTCCCCTTTTCCCAACTTGACACCATTTAGATAATAATCTGCCTTCCTGTTTTTCCCACCAAAGTGGATAACCTCACATTTATCCACATTAAACTGCATCCGCCATGCATCTGCCCACTCACCCAACCTGTCCAAGTCACCCTGCATCCTCATAGCATCCTCCTCACAGTTCACACTGCCACCCAGCTTTGTGTCATCTGCAAATTTACTAGTTACTCTTAATCCCTTCATCCAAATCATTAATATATGTTGTAATGAACATATTAGATTGTTTCTACCTATAAAATGGTTAGAGGTGGTCCAAAGCATTATCCCCACAAACACCATCCTAACTCCACATTCCTTGCCCTGTTCATAGACTCCAAACACTCTGTATACCTAACTTGTGCATTAACCAGTGACGTTTCACACTCATTAGTCTCAAACTCTCCACCTTTGTCCACCCCGGTCGGTATTCATTCCAAATTCCCCACAGACCCCAACCCTCGGGATTAACCTAAACGTTCCTCACTGCAATTCCCCAATGAACTTTAACTCTGCACACTCAAGCATTAATCCCATTCTCCCCACTTTCCCAGCCTTTGTATTAATTCCACACATTAACCGTAAATTCTCCACACTCTCTTACTCTGTGCACTGACGTCAATCTCCATGCATTACCCAAACCTCTACATAGTCACACCCCGTGATATTGATCAGTATCTTTATACATCTTCTTTAGCCCACCCCACTAGCGTCAGTTTGGATTAGTCTGTAACCAGTTTTGAGATACCTTTGTGGTGTGCAGCTTGATAACCAAAGTAGCTTTAAAGACCATGTTGCATTGTGGAAAGGGGAGCTGGGTGCCAGCTAAAGGTTTCATAGCTGATTGAAGGCCATGAACAACTTGAGTTTGTGTGGTTTTACCTTAATACCCTCTTCATCATTGACCCTGCGAATCATTCTCACACACATCTCAGTCACTTTGGAGAATGTTGGTTGTTCAATACAGATGTCACGCAAAATCTTGATCACCCTCTTCCTTACACTGATACCAGTGTCCTGTAAAAGACAACGTGTTAACGCGGAGAACTCCAAGAATGCAAGGCAAGAGCTGTGACGTTTCAACCTGCTGGATCTAGTTGGTTTTTTAATAACTTACTATTAACAGAACACATGGATTTTGGAAAATGTCCCAGTTCAGCACGGAATGTGGCCCATCTGATCTGTAATGGTTCTTTGATAGAGTAGAACAATTAGTTCCACTACCGTGGCATTGGCCATGTAGTCTTGCCAAATTCAGACCAGTATTTGTCAAATTTAACTCATTCCTGAATCTGCTTCCAACCTTCATTTCCAATCATAGAATTATACAGCACAGAAATGGGTCCGCTTGACCCCTTATCCATGCTGACCAACATCTACACTAATTACATTTGCCTGCATTTGGCCCAATTCCCTCAATAACTTTCCCATCTAAAGATCTGTCCAAATATTTGCATTTCATCTATATCTGCCCATTCCCTGACTGTTCATGTGTGTACCTGAATGCTCTTAAAAGTTGCTATCGTATTTGCTTTTCTTCTCCGTGGATTGTCACCTTGTCGTGGTGGAGAAGCTTGTGTGGACCTGAGATCCAGAGAGCGATGCCGTCTGGAGCTATGCTCCTGGTAGGGCCACCCATGGCGGTAAGGTCGAGGGGGGGGGGGTCTCTGACAAAGAGCAATTCAACCAAGACCTCAAGGTGGAACAGGCGGAGGATGATGACTGACGGGATCTTAGTGGAGCGTCACAACGGCTGGGAAGGCGAATGACGGCTGCAGCAGAAAAGGGTCACCGGTCGTCTTGGACTCCATGCCACCGGTTCGTGACCCAGATCTGTCAAGGACGGTGGGGTGGCTGTCTGTTCACCAGTCTCCCCATGCGAAACAAAGTCACGCACAGGCGTCCTCCATATAGGGAGAAGCACCCTAGAGACACCCAATGGTCAGCCATGACCGAAGGGGGCCTAAGAAGAATTTGCTTTCACTGTTTCCCCTGGAAATGTGTTACAGACACCCACAACTCTGTATAAAACCCCTGCCCTGCACATCTCCTTTAAATGTTCCCATTAGCTGTATTAGCACTTCGCTTTTGGCATCAGCCACAATATTGAGCCAAGAATTCCTAAAAGGCCCAAGTTGGAATCTCTGGCCATTAACCTGATTAGTGAAATCTCATATAATTTCCAATGGTTAATGAACTCCATGGGACTAAAGGCAGTACTTATTCACAGATTCAGAGTTCTGCACTGCAAAATTCTACGAGTCTACAATGAATAATGAGGTCAGATTGTTAACAGGAACTGGGGAAGTACACACCAATACTTCCACATGGCTAAACATAATACAACACTGTCAGTTTTACAATGCAAATACAAGGTTTCACAAGTGCATGGCTGCAGTTCAAAGTCTCCCAGCTGAATTAACCCGCATTCAAATACCCTTCAGATTCACCCAGTCATTCCTTTCACTAAGGGACAATAGATGCTGGCATTGTCAACAGTTGACACTTTATGAACAAATAACTGAAAAATTGAAGCTTCAAGCTACGTGTGATTAAGCAGTCTGAAGAAGGGCCTCGTCCACAAACTTCACCCATTCCTTCTCTCCAGAGTTGTTGCCGGCCCCGCTGAGTTAATCCAGCATTTTGTATCTACTTGTGATTAACCACGTTCATTCTTGCGAATTGTGTTTCTGATTTTCTTTTTTGTGTTTTTTTGGAAGGAATTCTGTCCCTGATTTGTGTATTGGCCTTTATAACTTTTTTTTAAAATTCTGATTATATGTTAACCATAAATCTCTGTAAGGTGTCCTTGAGACCTCGGTATAAGGCGCCCATAAATAAAATTCATTATTATTATTATTATTCTTGGTCAGCATGACCACTCAGCTGAATAATCTGCTCTGTTGTCATTTCTATAATTCAGATCACAATAAGGCTTGGAAATAATCAACAATCTTCAAGGTAGAAAGACAAGTACAGGTTCATGGAAGGTTTAGAAGGAGATGGGCCAAAACACAGCCAATCATTAATTGGATTAGATTGTACATTCTAGAGAATGTCAAGAAATGGACGTACCAGTATCCTCTCGATCAACATGTCGTAATACTGCTCCGTAAGCTGAGGTCGACTCAGCACAAAGCGACCCAGTAACTCCACAGCTGCTTCACGCACACTAGTGGAATTGTCCATCAGGCGTCCATGGACCCCGCGTTGCATGTCCAACTGTAAAGAGAACAGGCAACAGCTTTCAGATTCAACAGCTAAGTATCAAGAGCCAACTAGGACATGCACCATGAAGAGCAAGGTGAAAGAGGGATCTTGGCATGCAAGTCCAAAAATACTTGGAGCATAGATGGTTAAAGACGAAATATGGGATATTAGGCTTCAGTAGTTAGGCATTGAATAGAAGAGCAGGCAGGTTATGTTCCTGCTTTATAAAACATTGATCAGGACTCTGATGGAGTACCGTGTGCAGTTCTGGTCACCACACTGTAGGAGAGGGGGCAGAGGGCATTCTTCATGTTGCCTGGGATGGAATGTTTTAGATATGAAGAGAGACTGGAGAAGTTGGTTCTGTTCTCCTTGGAGCAGAGGTTTAGTTTAGTTTAGAGATATAGCGCAGAAACAGGGCCATGCGATTACATGCGTACGCACAGCCGTCTGGAGCGCGTGACGTCATTTGAAGATGGACACAAAGCTGGAATAACTCAGCGGGACAGGCAGCATCTCTGGAGAGAAGCAATGGGTGACGTTTCGTGTCGAGACTCATCTTCAGTCTGAAAAGAAGGGTCTTGACCCGAAACGTCACCCATTGCTTCTCTCCAGAGATGCTGCCGGTCCCGCTGAGTTACTCCTGAATTTTGTGTCTATCTTCAATTTTCTTGGCCCCGCTCTGGGAGTAGAAGTGGGGACGGATCCGGACCGCAACGGCCGTGAGCCCCAGGCCGAGCTCGGCGATCGTTTGCCTGCTTCTGCTGCTGTTGAAGGTGAGACGTTGCGTCGCGCCAGGGTCTTGGGCCTGTCCCACTTTGGCCGTCAGTTACGCGACAGGCCGTTGGCGCGCAAAGATTTTGTTCGCTACAAAAATCTCGGAGCCCTGCACGATGTCGCGCACAACTACATACCTCTCCGCGCTTCTAAGTGGGACCGGCCCCGCGCGGCCACACGATGCCCGTGCGCCTCAACGCAACCACGAGGTCGCGTAATTTGCGTGCCAAGGACACGTAAGTGGGACAGGCCCTTAAGAGATAAGTGATTTGCTTTGAATGTGTATCAAGGATTTGACAGACAGCAAACTGGGCTGAAGTTGATGTGTAAGCAGCTCTACAGAGACCATGAGGTCATAAATGAAGGCAAATGACGGGTGGCACAAATAAATCATTACCCTTGCAAGAATGCTGGGGTCCACTGCAACTACCTCCGACAGACATTTCATGGCCTTTGTTCGTACAGCAATCGCACTCTCTCCTAGAACACGTAGAATCTAAAAATGGAAAACATCACATCACATCCAATAAACAGCAGAAGGAAATCTCAGGAGTCCCCACACAGATCCATCAGTGAACCCTCACTCTAGATTTCCTCTGGTCATGGGTGCTTCTTGGGATAGATCATGTCAGGCTCTGCGGTCCACCCTAACGCATCCTCATATTTCTAAACCACACCTATCAGGTGCAAACATGTTCCAGAATATCAGCATACCTCTCCCTTAACTCTCTGGCCACCAGCCACATCCTTCTCCCTGGTAAATACCAATATGTAATATTCATTTATGATCTCCTCATATCCCCTGGTCTATGGGGAATAGAAAAGACTAACTTTTTTTGCATCACATCCAAATGGCAAGTCCACCCCCCCCCCCCCCCTCCCATCTAGCTGTATGCTTTATTCCTGATGCTAAGAATCACTATCCTGTCTCTTCAAAGTCTTTGCTCAACCGGCATTGATTCCACAGAGATCCCTCCCACTGTAACTCCTTGGTTCACTCATCCCTCCAGAGCCGGTGCCGAACCCGCTGTTACTCCACCATTTTACATCTTTCTGGTAAACCAGCATCTGCAGTTCCCTGTCGCTATGACATTGATCATGGTTTTCCTGAAGACGGCAGTATACAGTAACACTCACCTGCGTCAAATAAATATCAAAGCTCTGTGCAAACGGCCTCATAGAGGCCAAGTATCGGACAATCAGACAGGCATCCTCATAGTCCACGTTAGCAGAGTTCATTCTGTAGGTGGGAAAGGAAACGTCAGACAAAGAAAGATGGGTGTTTTAAAGTGGTCAGTAGAACAGTAGTCGTATGTTAGTTAAGCAGTCTACAGTTAGCTACGTGGCAGTTATTTCAGTGAGGTATCGATCACAAGTTCAGTCTACAGGTTTACATGCAGTTTAGTTTGCCCAGATACATTTTCTGTGCAGTACATCGTGCTGCACCTGCTGCTGTAAGTGTGCGCACAAGGGGAATGCTACACTGCCACCAATTACTAGTAACCCATTAGATATTGATTCTCAATACTACTTCAGCCAGCACCGATGAAAGAACAAGAAACACCAATTCACGTGCTGTGAAAGTACTTCATTAATGGATCAACCTGCAGAAACCATCTTGAAACCTGAAATCAAATGCTCTGAACGACCTGCCTATTGCTGCACCTCACACAACAACACATAGATTCAGAGCAAGCTGGCCAAGTGCATACAAAATTGTCCTGAAGGTAGGAAACAAAGGGTGGTGGTAGAGGATTGTTTTTCAGATAGAAGTGGTGCGACACAAGAATCAGTCTACTACTGTTCATTATTTATATTAACAATTTGGATGTGAATGGAGGAGGTATGATTAGCAAGTATGCAGCTGACACCAAAATCAGTGATACAGTGAACAGTGAAGATTATCTAGGAATAGAGAAGGATCTTGACTAACAGGTCCAAGGAACGGCAGATAGAATTTAATTCAAATAAATGCAAGGTGTAGAACAAACCAGAGTGGGACTTTCACAGTAAATGGTAGGGCATTGGGGAATTATGTAGAACAGAGAGATTGAGCGGTGCAGAGATATTTTCCAGAAAGATGACAACATAGGTGGACAGGGTGGAGAAGCCACTTAGAACACGACGCCATCGGTCAGGATATTGAATACAGGAGCAAAAACACAAAGTGCTGGAAGAACTCACTGTGTGCAAAGAAGATTGAGGGTTTGAGTTATAAGGAGAGGCTGGGACTTTTTTCCCCAGTGCATAGGACACTGAGGAGGGAGGTTACAGGTATATAAAATCACGAGGGGCATTGACAAGGTAAATATTCAGTCTTTTCCTCAGGGCAGGGATTCTAAAACTAAAAGGCAAAGATTAAGGTGAGAGGGGAAAGATTTACAAGGAACCTGAGAGGCAACGTTCGCACATAGGTAATGGTGCATATGTGGAACAAGCTGACGGATGTAGTATGAGCAGGTACAATAATGACATTTAAGACACTTAGGGAGGTACAGGAAAAGGAAACGATTTGAGGGCGAGCCTGCAGAAACCACAATCTTGAACTGGAGGTGTTCAGTGTAGGCGGCAAAAGGGTGCAAGAGCTCCATTTTCAGGTAACCCCTCCCCTTCTCATCTACCCGACACCCCTACCCCACCACACCCCCCCATGTTTCCAGCCCCTCGTCCCCCACTTTCCCCTCCTCCATCTACTCATCACCCACCCCACGCCAGCACTTTTCTCTTCCTCCATCTGTCCCCTCACCCATGTCCATTCCCCTCAATCACCACCTCTACGTCTATACCACTCCCCATCCATCTTATCAGAGGCACCTTTTGTCTTCTCAACTTACCACCTTCAGCTTTGGTTACCATCTCCACCCTTCTCTTCCCTTGCCTGTTTCACCACCTAATCAAACCTCATCTGAACTGGGCCTACCTCTCACTACCCAACTCCTGCCTCTTCCTTCCCTTCACACCAGCTATCTCTATTATACTCCATCAGTCTGAAGATTGGGAGGAACATGGGCCAAGTGTAGGCAAGCGGGACTAGCTGGATTAGGCAACTTGGTCAGCATGGACAAGTCGGGCCGAAGAGTCTGTTTCTGTGCTGCATCGCTGTATTTTTCACTTACCTCAGGGTGCTAAATTGTGTGGGCGCAGTTTTGATGACAGAGCGAAGGAACTTCTTGCGCTTTTCTGCTCTTTGCATAATCTCTCCTGTGGACTCGATCTCCCTGGCATGTTGTGTCCCATCTGAGGAGTCATCATCCTTCTGATTCTGTGACTTCATTGCTTTTTCTGTCTCCATTGTAGTGTCACGGAACCATTGTGCAATGTAAAATTTCCTAGCAAACTGAAGAACGCACACACATTTATTGCGGGGTCACAAACACCTTTATCGAGGGGTCTCACACACACCTTAATTGCAGGATCTCACACACACATAGTTTAATAGTTTAAGCTAAAATATAGACAAGGTCCAGTGATTGTGGTGAGGAGTATTGAGAGTGAAACCAAGTCTGTGTAATTAACAAGTAATTTAATTTAAAGTAATTTCAATTTAATGCATGGATGGATTCAGCAGCAAAAGACAAAACTAAGGGAGAAAACTAATTTTGAGAGAAAATGTGTGGGCAGTATCAGAGCAAACAGAATGTTTCTATTAAGGCACAAGGAACTGCAACTGTATGTTCATGCCGAAACTACCCAAACAGAATATGAGGTATTGTTCTTCCAGTTTGCGTATGGTCTCCCTCTGGCAATGGAGGAGACCCACGACTGAAAGGTCAGCATGGGAATGGAAATGGTTAGCAACCAGGGTATCCAGCAGGCCTCAGTGGACCATGCGCAAGTGTTTGGTGAAATGGTTGCCTGGTCTAGTTGATATAAAGGAGGAAACATCGGGAGCACCAAATTCAGCAAATGAGCTTAGAGGAGGTGCACAGAAACCTGTCACACCTGGACATACTGCTGTGGTCCCAGGATGGATGTGAGGAAGGAGGTATAGGGACAGGTGTTACATCTCCTGTGGTTACAGGGGAAATACCTGAGGAGGGGGTGGTTTGGGTGGGAAGGGATGAGTGAAGCAAGGAGTTATTGAGGGAGCGGTCTTTGTGGAAAGCAGACAGGATTGGGGATGGAAAGATGTGACGGGAGATGAGATCACGTTGGAGGTGGTGGAAATTCTGGAGAATGGTGTGTTAGATATGGAGACTGGTGGAGTAGATATAGATATAGAGACTGGTGGACTGAAAGGTGAGGACCAGGGGAACTCTATCCTTATTCCATCCCGGGGAAGGGGGAGAGAGAGCAGCACCACTTAAACCATCCTAATTACCTGTGACCACTTTCAGGGTATTATTGATCCCTCTGCTCTACAACATTCCCGAGGCCTGGCCATTTACTATGTAGATCCTGCGCTGGTTTGACTTCCCAAAATGTAACACCTCACTTATTCACATTACACTATATTAACCATTTCTCAGTCTTGACCAATTGAACAAGATCCTTCTGTAATTTTTGATAACCATCTTCACTGGCAGGCATAGCTGGGGCCCATGTGAGTGTCCATGGCTACACCACTAACTTGAAGAAAGGGAGTTTCTATGCATGTGTAAATAGAAGGCAGTGGCTGAGGTAAGTGTGGGACATCTGGAGAACGAGAAATGACAGACTTTTCACCATGGATGTCTCTGCAAGTATCTGCAAGGTGAGAGGAGCTTATTTCAAATAATAACCAAACCCCAAACATGAGATACATTTTCAGGGAAACTCACGGGGCTTAAGATAGACAGATCATTGGGACCTAAATGGTTTAAAGATTTAGCTAAAGACACAGAGAAATCACTATACATTTTCCCATTGATTGCTAAATTCCAGGAAGTACCAGAAGATTGGAAAACAGCCCACACGACTCCTCCATTAAAAAAAGGAAGATCAAAGGGAGACAAACAGACCCAGTTAATTTATCTGCTATTGATGTGGAGTCAATAATCAAGAAGGAAATAACATATCATTTAGGAAAGCTGAATACAATCAAACCAAGTCAACATGGTTTTATGAAAGGCAAGAATCCTCAAAAGAATTTGTTGAGGATGTGACAGGAAAACTGACAGAAGAGAACCTGTGGTGCATTTATATTCACAAGACATTTCACAAGGTGTACTCAAGAGGCTGCTGCATAAATTAACAGCCCAAGTAACTGGAGGTAAACAGAGGCCGTTACTGTCTGTCGCTCAGAAACCCGCATTGGAATAATCAGGCTGGAGGAATCAGGCTGGAGGAATGTAATTAGTGGAGGAGTGCTCCAGGGATCAGTTTTGGCCCACAATTATTTATTATGGACATTCATCACCTGGAGGAAAAACAAAATGCAAACCTCCTAAAAATAGATGGAAGGATATGTTGTGATGAGGACATTGTGATTCTGCAGCAGGATATAGATGGATAGATGAATGATGAAATTCTGGCAAAGGTTTCAAGCGGAGAAGTGCTAGGTCGGGCAGTTTGGTCAGAAAAATCAAAAGATGGATTGTTGTCTAAGTGGAGAGAGGCTGGAAATGATCGGTTCAGGGGGACATTACGTTGTTCAGGTGTACGAATCAGAAATAAATAGTCAGCAGATTCAACAAGTCATTAAGAAGACAAACAGCATGTAGGTATTTTTTGTGATGGGGTTGGAGTTGATGAATAGGGAGGTTTTGTTAAAAGCAATGAACTGCTGGAGGAACTGACTGGGCTGAGCAGCATCTGATGGAGAGGGTAAGAAGAGGGGTAAGGAACTGGCAACAGTTCTGGTTGAAATTCTGAGTCAGGACTGGTAGTGGAGAGGGAGAGGTGAGACAGGGGTCATTGAGTGACAGGTGGAAGGAAGGTCGAAGGATGATGAGCAGATAAAGTGGGGTGGGGGAGGAAGAGGGGTGGAGTTGGGAGGCAGAGGCAGGAGGGTGACAGATGAAAATAGACAGGGGGACAACAAAAGGCAGATGGAAACAGGTGGGAGAGGGGATTTGCAAGGTGAAATGTGTGGGTTGTAGATGGATGGAACCAAGAGGGGGAGTGGGATGAAAATGGGAGGAGGGGGGGGGGGGGGTGAGAGGGGAGAGGCAAACACAGGAGGCAAGGGTTAGCTGAAAATGGAAAATTCGATGTGCATACCACTGGGTAACCAGATGGAATGAGATGTTGTTCCTGTAGTTTGTGTTGGGTCTCATGCTGGCAGCGCCGAAAGCCAAGGATGTACAGATCAGAGGTTTTATAAGTGTATCAAAGGATAAAGAATAACTGGGACCAGAATAGGGCCCCTCAAAGACCAAAGTGGACATCTATGTGTGGAGCAGCATGAGATGGGCACGGTTAATGAATATTTCTCCTCTGCTTTTACCATGGAGAAAGACATGAAAACTAGGCAACTCGCAAAGTTAATGGGGTGGTCTTGGGTGTAGTCGGCATTACAGTAGAAGAGGTGCTGAATCTTTTAAAAGGTGGGAAGGTTGAACAATCTCCAGGTTCGGATCAGTATATCCAAGAATGTGGGTAAAGTTTATCACTATATCTTTGTATGCGTGACAATAATTAACCAATACCAAGCTAGAAAATAAAAATGTAGGAGCCCTGGCTGAGATACATGTATTGTTGTTATCCATGGGTGAGGTGTCAGAAGTCTGGAGATTGGCTAATGTTGTGCCTTTATTTAAGCAGAGCTGCAAAGATACTACAGATCAGTGAGCCTAACATCTGTGGTTGGAAAATGACTGAAGGGTATCTGAGAAATAAGACATATGTGCATTTCGAGAAACAAGGATGGATTGGGGATATCAGTATGGTTTTGTGTATGGAAGATCATGTTGCAGACTTGAGTAGTAGTCTATTAGGACGTTAGCAAGGCGTGTAAGGTTCTGCTCGATTGCTGCTCTAGAAGTTTGGATTGCTTGAGATTCAGGGAGAACTAGGTGATTGGATACATAATTGGCTTGATGGAAAGAAGCAGAGGGTGATGGTGGAAGGAAGGTTTTATTTGGAGGCCTGTGACTAGTGGTTGGTGCTGGACCTTGGGAGTGTTGCAGAGCAGAGGGAGCTAGGAGTACAGGCGCACAGTTCCCTGAAAGTGACGTCACAGATAGATAAAGGCCTTCATTAGTCAAAGTATTGAGTATAGAAGTTGGGACGTTATGTTACAATTGAATAAGACCGTGGTGACGGAGTATTGTGTTTAGTTTTGTCATCTGCTATATGAAAGATGTTGTTCAGGTGGAAAGAGTGCAGAAGAAATTGAAGAGGATGTTTTCAGGACCCATGGGCATGAGCTATAGGAAGAGGTTGGGTAGGCTAGTACTTTATTCCTTGGAGCGCAGAAGCCTGAAGGGTGATCTTGTAGAGGTGTATAAAATCATGAGGGGAATAGATCGGGTGAATGGACAGTCTTTATCCAGGGTAGAGGAAACAAGAACTAGAGTACATATGCTTTAGGTGAGAGGAGCAAGATTTAATAGTAACATGGGGGGCAGCTTTTTCACCCAGAAGGTGCTGGGAATATGTAATGAACTGCCAGAGGAGGTAGTTGAGGCAGGTAGTTTAACAACATTTAAAAGGTACATGGATAGGAAAAGTTTAAAGAGATATGGGCCAAACACAGGCAAAAGGGACTGGCATAGATGGGGCATCTTGACCGTCACTAATGAATTGGACCGAAGGGACTGTATGACTATTATTCCTACAGCTATATGTGATCTCTCTCCCTGCATATTTTCTTTTCCAATTCCAAATGACTTATGGGGGACATATTTCAATCCCTATACGATCACCTTTGTTACTCAATTCTACCCATGTCACCTCATCGGACTTTCCCCTTGGAATATCCTCTCGAGGTACCACTGTGATGTTTCCCCAATCAAAAACCCAACTCCCCCTCCTCTCTTATTTCCACCTCTGTCACATCTGTAGCATCTGTACCCTGTGATATCGAGGTGCCAGTCCAGCCCATTGCTCAACCATGTTTCTGTGGTCTGAGTGAACGCATTCATTACGCATTCATTACGACAGCATCCTTCTGTGCCTGTCTAAATGTCTCAGTAATTGCAGCAGATTTCACCACCTCCTCTGGCAGCATGTTCAAGAAATTAACCACCCTGTCTAAAAAATATCCCCTTTAAAACTCCTTCCACTCATCTTTAGAGGCCCCGAAGAAGGCATGTCTATTGTAAATTCCCTGTCAATTTGAGTGGCTAGATTTCACTTACCATTAGTGAGGGGTCAGTCTCGGTATTCTCATCCAGGTAATCCAGCAATGCTTTTTGCAGTTGCTGCACTTCATCCTCAATCCCTGAAACCTGTACGATTAAAAACATTCAAAAGATTTGTACGTTCTCCCTGTAACTGTGCAGGCTTTCTCCAGGTGCTCCTGTTTCCTCCCATATCTCAAAGACGTGCATCTTCAATATGCTTCCTTTTTTCCCTTTCATCAAATCCTCAGTACCCTTTGTCATCCACGGTTCCCTAATCGCATTATCCTGCTTCATGACGAAATACTTCCACTTGTTACATGTTGTTCTACCAGCAAGCTCTAATATACAGTTGCCAGGTTATGCCTTACATCAGTGAATCCTCCAATTTAGGACCTATTCTTCTAGACAATCCTTTGTCTTTCCACAACTAACTTGGAATTTCCAAAATTATGCTCACCATCTCCTATTCATTTTGTTGCATATCCTTTGCATGCAATGACTGCTTGAAGTCTGTGAATCATGGATATCACCAATTGCTGGGTGTCTTCTCTGATGATGCTCTACCAGGCCTGTATTGCAGCCATCTTTAGCTTATGCTTGTTTTGGGGCTAGTCCCCATCAGTTTTCTCTTCAGCATATGAAAGGCATGCTCAATTGGGTTCAGATCAGGTGAATGACTCACTGACACATCAACTGTGCTGTCTCACTGACACATCAACGACCAGCCTGTTATCAAATTCCAAGATTGAATGCAAAACACTCATGTCCAGTAGGACCATCTGAATATTAACTCAAAACATTTTACAAATTTCACCCCAAGCAAACCCCTTGAACTTGCACAAGACTTGTTAAGGAGAAAATAAAGGAACTAGATGCTGGGAATCTGAAATGAAAAAAAAAAACCTGAAAAAGCAGGAAACATTCGGCAGGGCAGATAGCATTCTGAGGAAAGATTTGGCCTGAAAAGGTTACGTTTGTTTCTCTTGCCACAGATACTGTTGACCTACAGAGTGTTTCCAGCATGTACTGTATTTATTAATTTGTTAAAGACAAGGCAAAGCCCCAGCTCCTATTTATCCATGGCATGCCCATCCACGGACCTGGACCAATCTTGGGTTGCAACCCCATCACATACATTATAATTTGGCAAACCTTCTGGATTATTGTACAAATTAATCTGGCTAATAATGCCTTCCACCTCCTTACTAGGCCAGGCCTGGTCCAGTATGGAACAGATGCAGCTGGGAATTTTGCCCACTCTGGTGAGGGAAAGCCATGGTTAAACATTGGCCACTTCGGATCTTCAGCAGCTGTCTTAATGTTCCCATACTAACATCCCATAATGTTTGGGACAAAGACCCATCATTTATTTATTTGCCTCTGTACTCAACAATTTTAGATTTGTAATAGAAAAAAATCACATGTGGTTGAATTGCACATTGTCAGATTTTGTTAAAGGCCATTTTAATACATTTTGGTTTCACCATGTAGAAATTACAGCTGTGTTTATACATAGTCCCCCCCCATTTTAGGGCACCATAATGTTTGGGACACATGGCTTCACAGGTGTTTGTAATTGCTCAGGTGTGTTTAAATGCCTCCTTAATCCAGGTCAGGCACGTGCCGTGAGTAATTAGTCAGGGCAGGCAGTCAGTCGGCTTTTAATAGATCTTGAAAACCGCGCATGCGCAGATTGTTCTCCTCTCCGTAAGCTGTCAGTTGGCTTTTAAAAAATCATTAAAAACCGCACCTACATCGAAGACGCACCCCCATTTTGAGTTGCTAAATTTTGAAAAAAGACTGGCGGGACATAGAATTTCTCACACTCAAAAAAATAAATAAAAATAAAGAAAGTAACAATTCAATTTGCCCAAGGTTTCCAGATCGCTTCCATTCTGAATGACTGAATGGGTGGGGGGTGACAGCAGGTGGAGAGATGGTGGGAAAAACGGGAGCACACTGGGACAAGTTGAATCAGTTGTGACCTTATTGAATGACAATACTAGTTGAAGGGACCAATTGAAGTTACTCGCGCTGACAGGTAAGCTCCACCGCCCTCTGTCCTATTATCCATCGCCCGCTGACCCGCTCCATTCTAGGATCTTTGCTCTTGAGCTGATCCCCTCACTCTCCGGTCTCCGAGCCAGGTCAAAAATAGGGATAACCAGAATTTCAAAACTAATACCAACTGCTTCTGTGCGTGTCTGTTGACAAGGCAGCAGTTCTCTCTGTTATTCTCACTTGACTGACAACAGCCACACACCTCCAAAGCCTGCGTGCCACGGGACTGGTTGTAGCGCCCCAGGTCAGCTCGCTTGCCCCAGATCTGGTTGTGACACCCAGGTCGGCTGCGTGCCCCGCGAATGGCTGCAGTTCCCAGATCGGCTCGCGTGGGTTCGCTTAAGTTCGGGTTACGGGTCGGTTCCAAGCCGTAGGTTGCCGACCCCCTGTGTTAGGCCTCATTGTGTTTTACCACCCCCATGTTTTAAATGTGTTTTACCACCCCCATGTTTTAAAAGCGATTTGGCTCAAGTCTATCTTTCTTGGCGAACAATCTAGCCTTCAGCCTCCAAGACGCAGGTAAATTTTCAGGTCTTATTTTAGGGTAAATAATAGTGTCTTCATTGCCGGGAAATACCGTAGCTCAAAGAAATTTGCTTCCCACATTATTTGTACACAAACTCCATTCTTCTATAGAAACATAGAAAATAGGTGCAGGAGGAGGCCATTCGGCGCTTCGAGCCAGCACCGCCGTTCATTGTGATCATTTTTGATCATATCTCTTTTTGTTTCTTAAGATAATGACAATCCATGTTTGAAAAACCCGCCAAGAAACTTGCGCTGCGCATGCGCAGTACGCTGCTGTGCATGCACCCAGTCCACGGTCCAAAGCAGAATTTCAGCTGCCTTTATAGACCGTTGTCATTGAAGGCTTGAAGCAGCGCCAACGGCACATGAGCTGCACATACTTTTGCGTGTTACATGTACTGTGGATGAAAGGAACGGGAGAATTACGCATACCTAGGAGATCGATCTCTTAGGTAGGCAAAATTCTCCCGTGCCTTTACTATTTATATTTAATAATTACCATTTTATAATTTTAGTCAGGGTAGGCACTGCCTACCTGCCTGCCCTGACGGCACGTGCCTGATGCAGGTACAAGAGAGCTCTCAGCACCTAGATTTTCCTCCAGTCTTTCCATCACCTTTGAAAACTTTTATTGCTGTTTATCAACATGAGGACCAAAGTTGTGCCTATGAAAGTCAAAGAAGCCATTATGAGACTGAGAAACAACTGTTGGGAACATTATTAAGAAGAAAGAGAGCACTGGTCAGCTTATTAATTGTAAAAGAACTGGCAGGCCAAGGAAGACCTCCACAGCTGATGACAGAAGAATTCTCTCTGTATTAAAGAAAAATCCACAAACACATGTCCGACAGATCAGAAACACTCTTCAGGAGTCAGGTGTGTATTTATCAATGACCACTGTCCGCAGAAGACTTCATGAACAGAAATACAGAGGCTACTCTGCAAGATGCAAACCACTGGTTAGCCGCAAAAATAGTATGGCCAGGTTACAGTTTGCCAAGAAGTACATAAAAGAGGAACCACAGTTCTGGAAAAAGGTCTTGTGGACAGATGAGATGTAGATTAATTTATATCAGAGTGATGGCAAGAGCAAAGTATGGAGAGAAGGAACTGCCCAAGAACCAAAGTATACCACTTCATCTGTGAAACACGGTGGTGGGGGTGTTATGGCCTGGGCATGTATGGCTGCTGAAGGTACTGGCTCACTTATCTTCATTGATGATCCAACCGCTGATGGTTGCAGCATAATGAATTCTGAAGTGTATAGACACATCCTATCTGCCCAAGTTCAAACAAATGCCTCAATGGCCGGCAGTTCATTTTTACACGGACGGAAATCCCTGTGGAGGGGGGGGGGGGGGGGGGAATGGGACACACACGTCCCTCCCATGTTTTGAGAGGTGAGGGACAATCACCCCCCCCATGTTTTATAATCTGGATTTTGAAATTCAGTGAAAAAACTCTATTACATTCGGTGAAAAAACTCTATTAAAATCTCCGCTTTCCGCGAGACAGTGGGGGTTGTCACTGTTAGATTGTTAAATGTCTCTATTAACATCGTATTAACACGATGTGTCACCAATTGTGTTTTGACCTTCAAGTATTACTGAAGGTATTCACGGAAAATTTACGGAAAATTTCTTAAAGCTGTCTGATGCGGGTACAGTTACCATTTGAACTAATTGGATGTATTGGTGGATGGGAAAGATTTAAACGGGTATCGGATTTAAACGGGTCAGGTCATTAAGGGCTCCGGTCGAACAGGTTTCCTGGCTGGCTTGCAGGTAAGTCCCTCATTCACGGTCACTAACGTCACTAACATCTCTCTCTCCCTCTCCCCCCCTCCAAGGTTGGTTCTTTTGTTTGCCTTTATTTGCTTCAGTTATATTTGTTTAAGTGTTATTTATCACTGTAGCTTTTGAAAGAATCAAGCGGCTATCAGACCGGCTGAATCGGCCCGTTTGCGGGGCCTTTCATCGCCCGGCGTGGCTTAAAATCAAACTGCTGCGTCGAGTCAATCGAGCCTCGCGATGTTGAAGTCCCAGCCGGCCGATTTTAAGCCGCGCCGGGCGATGAAAGGCCCCGCAAACGGGCCGATTCAAGCCGATTCAAACCCGATTCGGGGCGGACAAAGCTGCTGTTGTTCGAGTTCGGAGTTGTGCGCATGTGCCTGCATGCGCTGGAACCAAGAAATCACGCCCCCCCCCCCCTCACCCCCATGTTTTGATAGTGATCTCCTCCCCTGATCCCAAACGTACTGCTACAGCAACAAAGGAGATTTTGAAAGCTAAAAAATTGTCAATTCTTGAGTCAATCACACGATCTGAACCAAATTGAGCATGCCTTTTATACGCTGAAGAGAAATCTGAAGGGGACTAGCCCCCAAAACAAGCATAAGCTAAAGATGGCTGCAATACAGGCCTGGCAGAGCATCACCAGAGAAGACACTCAGCAACTGGTGATGTCCATGAATCGCAGACTTCAAGCAGTCACGGTGGCGCAGCAGTAGAGTTGCTGCCTTATAGCGAATGTAGCGCCGGAGACCCAGGTTCGATCCCGACTACGGGTGCTGTCTGTACCGAGTTTGTATGTTCTGCCCGTGACCTGCGTAAGTTTTCTCCGAGATCTTCGGTTTCCTCCCACATTCCAAAGACGTACAGGTTTGTAGGTTAATTGGATTGGTAAATGTAAAAATTGTCCCTAGTGGGTCTAGGATACCGTTAATGTGCGGGGACCGCTGGTTGGTGCGGACCCGGTGGGCCGCAGGGCCTGGTTCCGTTCTGTATCTCTAAACTAAACTAAAACTGAACAGTCATTGCATGCAAAGGAAATGCAACAAAATACTAAACATGACTACTTTCATTTACATGACATTGCTGTGTTCCAAACATTATGGTGCCCTGAAATGGGGGAACTATGTATAAACACGGCTGTAATGTCTACATGGTGAAACCAAAATGTATAAAAATGGCCCTTATTAAAATCTGACAATGTGCACTTTAACCACATGTGATTTTTTTCTATTACAAATCTCAAATTGTGGAGTACAGAGGCAAATAAATAAATGATGGGTCTTTGTCCCAAACATTATGGAGGGCACTGTACTTTGTAGCTCAGGTCGAGGAGTGTTGTTACTTCTCTCCAAGCCCATCAGCTCCAACCTACATCTTTCTGATGAATCACACAGCGCAGAAACAGGCCCCTTCAGCCCATCGTACTCATGCTCACTGTGATATCTACCAACACTAAACCCATTTGTCTGCATTTGAACTTAGGAACAATACAGCATAAAAACAGTCTCTTCAGCCTACATGACTGTGCTGACCAATATGCTAATATAAAGTGCACGTGATCCATATTACTGCATGTTGCTGCGTTACTCTAAATGCCACGGAAACACTACTGTTATATCTGCTTCAACCACCATTCCTTGTCGCACAATCCAGGCACCAACTGCCCTCTGTGTAAAATAAAACCGCCCCTCACACATCATCTTTTAATTTTACCCGCTGGCCTTAAAAGTTATTCCCCTTATTCTTTATCATTTCCACCGTGGGAAAAATGTTCCACCTATGCCTATCAGAATTTTATACAGAGTACATCTATCAGGTTGCTCCCTCTGTCTCCGTTGCTTCAGAGAAAACCACAATGCTGAACGCATACTGACTCTTGAAAACGGAAGTGCTTAATGTATTTCCCAGCAACAAAGAAGCACCTGCATCGAAGACGCACCGCCAATTTAAGTTGCTAAATTTGGAAAAAAGGATGGCGTGACAGGATCAAGGGTTTGGTTTAGTCCAGGGGTCGGCAACATCGCCTGTGTGCCCATGGGCTGAAATAGCATACAAAACATGGGAGGGACACAATTTGGGGTGGGGGGGGCACGATTTCTTGGTGGCCACGCGCATGCGAGCACACGCATGCACACACACGCAAGGCTTTGGAGACTTCAGCTGTGGGCCCTGTGGACGGTAACATTGGGAGCTGACCTGGTTGGTGACCGACTCCGAACGCCAGCAACAGCAGCTTCGTCCGCCCAGAATCGTGGGACTTGAATCGTGCCCCGGGACTGTCTGCAGTTCTCAGATCCCTCGCGTCCCCGAGACTAGCTGCAGTTCCCAGATCGCCTGCCCCGGGACTAGCTGCAGTTCCCAGGTCGCCTGCCCTGGGACTGCCTGCAGCTCCCAGGTCGCCTGCCCCGGGTCTGGCTGTAGCTCCCAGGTCACCTGTGAGCCCCGGGTCTAGCTGCAGTTCCTAGGTTGCCTGCGAGCTCCGGGTCTAGCTGCAATTCCCAAGTCGCCTGCCCCGAGACAGAGAGAGAGAGAGACAGAGAGAAACAGAGAGAGAGAGACAAAGAGAGAGACACAGAGAAACAGAGAGAGAGACAGAGACACAGAGAGAGAGACTGAGAGAGAGACAGACAGAGACAGTCAGAGAGAGAAAGAGAGACAGAGAGAGAGAGAGAGAGAGACAGAGAGAGAGAGAGAGAGAGAGACAGAGAGAGAGACAGGGACAGAGAGAGAGAGACAGAGAGAGACGGAGGGAGACGGAGAGAGAGACAGAGAGAGACAGAGACACAGAGACAGAGATACAGAGACAGAGAGACACAGGGAGAGGGAGGGAGAGTGAGAAGGGAAGGGGGAGGGGGCAGCCAGCCTTCCACCCAGTAGCTACCCGCCAAAGGACCTGTGCCAAAGGACACCGTGGCTGGCTGGCGGCCAGGCCGGCAGAGGGCGCCGAGGTGGCGGCCGGTTCCGCTGTCCGGTCCCGATGGCCGCTCGCAGCCACCCGATCTACTTCCCTCCCCGGCCACAATGCGGTGGCTCCCTGCCCGAAGCGCCGCGGCAGCGGTGAATGAGTGGGTTGCTGGCATGATCCGCGATCCCCTCCTTCTCAATGCTCCTGTCCTCCCCGCAACTTTTACAGCCGCTTCCCACTTTACAGCCGCTTCCCATCAGCTGCCAGCAATGAGGGATAGACTTGGCTATCCCTCAGTACAGCAACATCGTTCTTGATGTTGTTGTACTGAGGGACAGCCAAGTCTATCTTTGTTGACTAACAACTTAACCTTCAGCCTCCAAAACGCAGGTAAATTGTTTTACCTTATTTTTGGGTAAAAAATAGCGTGTTCATTGCCAGGAAATACGGTAAATGAATGCACCTAATTTGGACTCAATACTTCATTTGGACTCGCACCTACTCTCCCCTCCCCTCGAAATTCCTTCTCCAGCTTCACAATTTGCAACTCTTCAATCCTTTTGTCTCACACCTCCGGCCTTTCACCTCTTGGCCTCCATCTGCCTATCAAAACTCCCTTCACCTGCATCAACATCTTCCCTGCCAGGCTTTGTCCGGCCTCTCCACTTCTCCAGCCCCCCCCCCCAAATAATCAGTCTGAAGCATGGTTCCAGCCCAAAACGTCAACAATCCATGTGCTCCAGAGATGCTGCCTGACCTGCTGAGTTACTCCAGCACTGTGACTTTTTTTGTAAACCAACTCCTGCAGTTCCTTGCATCCATGGGATCTTTGATGCGATTTCATTTGTATGGGATAAGTCAGTTGCACCAATGGATCTTTCCCATTGGAGGCCCTTTAATGTACAACCCACCCCCCCACCCCCAGTCCTCCAGGAATGACCGCATAACTTGCCCACTCTTGGGCCACCAATGCCCTCTCCCACCCTGGGACTGCCCATTGACTACTAATTGACAATGACCACTAATTGCTCTCTCACCTGTTTGAGAATGCGGTTGATTGACTCCCGATCCATTTTGCAGGACACAGCGTCTTTCCTCAGCCGTGCTGCTACTGTTCCCAGGTAATCTAGCGAAGCTACTCGCAAAGCCATCTCCGTTGACTTGTTACTGAACTGATGAACCTGTGTTTTGGGGTAGAAGTGTTGGACATGGTGGATCTTTCCTGCTTTCAAACTTTCTTTGCAGACCTTTGAAGTCTAATTCTGAATGGGTTATTTGTGGCATTCTCTAGCGGTAAGCTCCAACTAATTGGCTAATGACTGCTCACAGGCCTTAAACAAGTGCGCAGGCCCCTCAATGTTCATCAGGACCATAACAAACAGCAAGATTGAGAAGCAGAAATACGTGGCACTTTGTTGTTGGATTCACTTCTAATATGATACAATTCATTTTCTGCTTACAAATGCCTGACATATGTATTGGCCTTGTGTATTAATGATCTTTTGGGAGATCAGAAGATGGAATTGTTGGCTGCCGCAGGGATCTTCTGCCATGTGGGAACTATTCGGGTTGTGAATGGTTCTCAGGGACATGACCTGCCATGCCTTGGACGAGCTGCACATCATCCCAGACAGTGCCCATAGTTGAGTGTGGACATGGGAGGCAGGCAGTCGGCTTCCAGGCTGCATGACAATAACATTCCATGTAGCGAATGAAGAGCCCAGGTGAATAGTAAAACTGCCCGAATGCTTCAAAAACTTTTAGCACTCTCAGGGTGTGCTTTGATGTATATTTTATTCTTAAGTTAAAGTGACTTCCATGAAAATGGCAATGCATCATCAGAGTTATGGAGTCCTTTGGCCCACTCTGTCCATGCCAATAAAGTTGGCTTTCTTGGCATGGCCCCTGTTGCTATGCTTCTCATCCACCAGAAAGTGCAAGCCTTTGCTCTTGTACAGCTTTCACCTGCCCCAGAAGCTCTCCAATGATCCAACCACCTAGTCCTCTCTCCTCCACTAGCGCTTTAGCCACACATTCAGGTGCCTTATTCTCATAGTTCTACCCTCATCAGCACACAGCAGAGGGAATAATGTCGAAATTACAACCCTAGAAATAATGCTTTCTAAACTTCTGCCTAACTCCCCAAACTCACTTTACACCACTTTGTTCCTCTTTCTACTTATGATGTAAGTATCAATGAAAGTCTTTCTTGGCAGATGCAGATTCAGATGGGCTTCACACTCTTTACATTCACAATATATTTTGCACGGCTTGCACCATGAGGTATTGCACTGATCAGGTCATTACCACTTCAGACAATGCACGTCGGATTAACAAAACCTCATACACTACCACAGGTGACCAACCTCTTGCGCTGCCATACATTACTGCATTTGGGTCTTTGGATTTCTTTACCCCAGAGGTTTGCTGAGGATTAGTTATTGAGCTCATTCCCATCCCAGACTGATAGCTTTCTGAATATTAAGGGAATCAGGGACACAAGGATGATGCAGGAAAATGGTGCTCTCACTGTCTCACCCTACGTGGAGACTTTGGAGAGGGTGCAGGAGGTTCACTGGGATGTTGCCTGGATATTAGCTAGAAGGAGAGATTGGATTGTTGGATGGATTGTTTTCTCTGGAGTGTCGGAGGTTGAGGGGTGCAGGAGGTTCACTGGGATTTTGTCTGGATATTAGCTAGAAGGAGAGATTGGATTGTTGGATGGATTGTTTTCTCTGGAGTGTCGGAGGTTGAGGGGCGATTGATAGAAGTTTATGAAATGATGAGAGGCACGGGCTGTGGTTGGCACAGTGGTACAGTTGGTAGAGCTGCTGCCTCACAGCACTAGACGCGGGTTCAGTCCTGACCCCAGGTAGAGTTTGCATGTTCTCCATGTGACTGTGTGGATTTCCTCCAGCTGCTCCAATTTCCTCCCACAAGTGTTTGTAGGTTAATTGGCTTCTGTAAATTGTCCCTAGTGTTGAGGGAAGTGGATGTGACAGTGAGATAAAATAGAACTAGTGTGAAGGGGTGATTAATGGCTAGTGTGGATAGTGGGCTAAACGACATGTTTCCGTGCTGTATCTTTCAATCAAGCCAGTCAGTCTTTTTCCTCCAAGGTGGAAATGGAAAATATTGAAAAACATAGGCATGGAGCTTTAAAGTTTAAAGGAAATTTACAAGGCTATTTTTTTTAAGCACCTGGAACTTCGCTGCCAGAGTAAGTTGAAGATAGCAACCATTAATGGGCCTGTCCCACTTAGGCGACTGCCTGGGACTAGTTTTAATGGAATTCACCTACGACAACAAAAATTGTCGCCACTGTCACCAAAAAATTTCAACATGTTGAAAATTTTGCGGCAAATGCCTGTAGTCGCCCCAAAAATCGCCTAAGTGGGACAGGCCCATAAGGGACATTTAATCAGACACTTGAACAGGCAAGCAATAGAGGGATAGACATTATTCAGGCAGATGGGAATTTAGAATGGCACAATGTAGATACAAAAGACTGCAGTTGCTGGAATCCCCAGCATCATGTTTGGTGTAGGCATAGTGCCACGTTTGTTCCAAGATCATCGATGATCTTGACGAAGAGAGAGCTGACTCAAAGGGCCAGACAACGTCCCTTTATCAACATGCCCATATCCAGTTGCATAATTCATTCATTTTATTGGTTTCTTAATTGCAGATGGAAACGTGTTAATTGCAAATGGATATATATTTAAAAAATGCTACTAATTTTTGAATGAAGCCTCAAACTGGCATTTGTAAAGCAGCTTCTTACCAGTAATCTTCCCAAAAGGCTCAGTAGCAATTCTGCCGCTGGCCACTCAGGTTTGTTTACAGTGGAGAGCAGATCTTGTACAAAGTTTTCAAACAGCGGTCTGTAATCCTCTTCTCCCTGCTTGCTTCCACATCTACAACAACCAACAAGGAAATGTATTATTGATGATCACACCACTGTCCTCACACCTTGCATACACATAACAGGATACGGCTAGAAGCAGCCAATTAACCTGCAGAGATCTCTAGAATTCTGGCTGCTCTATTCTTGAGTAGCGGCAGTTTTTACAACTTCTCAAAGTCCAATTTGGAGAGCTACTAATTTGTTGGGTATGATTAGAAAAGTAGTCTCACGCACTGCACGACACATTTGAAACAACAAAGATGAATCTACCAGAAGGTACACAAAAATGCTGGAGAAACTCAGCGGGTGCAGCAGCATCTATGGAGCGAAGGAAATAGGTAACGTTTCGGGCCGAAACCCTTCTTCAGACTGATAGGGGGTGGGGAGAAGAAAGGAAAAAAAGGGAAAAAAGCCCTTTTTTCCTTTCTTCTCCCCACCCCCTATCAGTCTGAAGAAGGGTTTCGGCCCGAAACGTTACCTATTTCCTTCGCTCCATAGATGCTGCTGCACCCGCTGAGTTTCTCCAGCATTTTTGTGTACCTTCGATTTTCCAGCATCTGCAGTTCCTTCTTTAACACATGAATCTACCAGAAGTAGTCTCTTGATTAATAGCTTCTTTATTGTAGTAATACAATACAATGAAATAACTCAAAATTTTCCATTCTTAATCATCGTTCCCTTCATGTCATATAAATTATTAAAGTTCTTTTTGTCGAAGTACATCGACAAGATGTACTCCGATGTAGTTGTAGTTCTTCTTGTCGAAGTACATCGACAGTCTGACAACATATATATGTCCCGATCATGCTTGTGGTCATGGTAGAAAGCTGTTTCAATCCATGCCCCACATCAAAACTGAAACTAATCACGTGAGCGTTCGCGCCAGAATCCTCTAGCCAAAAACACGCCCCAGACTACATATAAAATCCCACACATTAACACAGGCAGATAATAATTAAAGGTAACTAGACATGACTATAATAAACTTACTTCAGCTTAATGACTCCAACACTTGTGGTATTACAAGTTGTTTTTATGTATGGCTGTATGGTAATTTGAGTTTCACTGTACCTTACTTGGTACAAGTGACAATAAACTGACCTTTCAACCTTTATATGATGGAGGTTTAGTTGGATGACACAATAACCTAGCAGTCAATCCTTTCAAAATGCCAGTTACTCAGCCACAAGAAAGGGCAAGCTCTGAAATTTTTTGCACTCTTGTGGTGTGCATCAACCTGCCCAACTTAGTACAAATATCCTATCCTAGGATAGGGTGGCAGCTGGAAGGAATGCCAAGCATGGCTCCAAGACTCTCATGTCTGGAATCTCGGAAACTTGATCACTAAATATGGAAATACTGCTGGGTGCAAGATATAGAAGTTCCAAAAACATTCACAGCAAAGATTCACTCTCCGGCAGCAGCTAGCTTCTATGCACTTACTTTTTGAGGAAGACTGAGAGGAAGTTCTGGGCTGTTCTCATTGCTGTTTCATACGAGTTGGTAATTAGAACATCTTGATCAATCTGAAAGATGAGATAAGAGGAATTAAGGAAGGAAATGAATGGTAAAGAGGCGAAGACGATCACTCACTTTAATCAACACTTTACACCTTCAATGCTAACCCACAAAGAGCTGTTGAAGGTTTTATCCAAATGCTTTGATCTTGTCAACTGTCAGCGCACCTCTTTAACAAAGGGATTGTATTCCATGAGACTTGACAAAGAGATGCAGAAACCATGGATCACTGTTTCAATGAGGTGTTGACTATTCAGGATCGAGACAAATTTTAAACTTCTATTTCTTATTTAACGTTTCTCAGCTCTATGGCGAGCTACTGGTACACATCATGGAACAGAAGCCTCAACCCAATTCATCCATGCCGACAAAGGTGCCACCACGAGTGTGGACCAATTTCCTGTGTTTGGCCCATATTCCTCTCACCCTTCCTATCCAAGTACCCGTCCAAATGTCTTTTAAACATTGTAATTACATCCACTTCTAACACTTCCTCTGGCAATTTCTTCCACATACACACCACCATGTGAAACAAATTGTTCTTTGGTCTCTTGTAAACCGTTTCCTCTCGCCTTAAACCTACATAAGGGAAAAGACCATGACCATCACCTTATCTAGTTTAGTTCGCTGAGATCCAGCGTGGAAACAGGTCCTCCCGCCTACCAAGTCCTCACTCAACAGCGATCACCGAATTCTAACTTGTTCTAACTTACACACTAGGGATAATTTACCAAAGCCAATTATTCTACAAGCCTGCACATCTTTGGAATGTGGGCAGAAACAAGAGCATCCAGAGAAAACCCACAGGAAAAATGTACAAACTCCACACTGTCTGTAGTCAGGATGGAATTCGGGCCTCTGGCATTGTAAGGCAGCAACTATTCTGCTGCACCACTGTGCTGCCCTCTATGCCTTCCATGATTTTATAAAGCTCTATATGGTCACCACTCTGCCTCCCTTCGCTCCAAGGACAGATTTCCTTAAGTAACTGAAGCCCTACAGTCCCATCAACATTGTTCTAAGTCTATTCTGCACCCTCTCTAGCTTAAGCACGTGCTTCTTACAGTATGGCGAGCAGAACTACACACAACACTCCAGGTGCGGTCTCACCAAAGAATTCCAACTTTTGTACTTGGTGCCCCATCAAAGACAACAAATGTCTTCTTCACCACCTGGTCTACCCGTGTCATTATTTTCATGGAACTTGTACTTTACCCCAAGACCTCATTGTTCTGCAGTCTGCACTGTACGACTCCATAACATACAGCCCGATTCACCTTCCATACTGTGGACCACAGTTACAAGTACAGGCATGAGATATCTACTACAAAACCACTGACTCCCATAGCTATATTGACTACACTTCTTCCCACCCTGCTTCCTGTAAAGACTCTATCCTCTACTCCCAATAACTCCGTCTACGCCGCATCTGCACCCAGGATGAGGTGTTCCATACCAGGGCCTTGGAGATGTCCTCATTCTTTAGGAAACAGGGGTTCCCCTCTTCCATTATAGATGAGTCTCTCACCAGGGTCTCCTCGATATCCCGCAGCTCTGCTCGTACTCCCCCTACCCCCAAGGAGTAACAAGTAGAGTCCCCCTTGTCCTCACCTTCCACCCCATCAGCCGTCACATACAGCATATATTTCTCTGACATTTTCGCTACCTCCAACAGTATCCCACTAATGACCACATCTTCCCATCTCCCCCACTTTCTGCTTTTCGCAGATACCGTTCCCTCCGCAACTCCCTGGTCAACTCATCCCTTCCCACCCAAACTACCCCCTCCCCAGGTACTTTCCCCTGCAACTGCAGGAGATGCAACACCCGTCCCTTTACCTCCCCCCTCGACTCCATCCAAGGATCCAAAGTCTTTCCAGGTGAGGCAGAGGCTCATTTGCACCTCCTCCAACCTCATTCACTGTATCCGCTGTTCCAGGTGTCAACTTCTCTACATCGGCGAGACCAAGCGCAGGCTCGGCGATTGTTTCGCTGAACACCTCCTCTCAGTCCGTCTTAACCTACCTGATCTCCCGGTGGCTCAGCACTTCAACTCCCCCTCCCATTCCCAATCTGACCTTTCTATCCTGGGCCTCCTCCGGATTGTCCGAGTGAGGCCCAGCGCAAATTGGAGGAACGGCAACTCATATTTTGCTTGGGTAATTTACACCCCCATGGTATGAACATTGACTTCTCTAACTTCAGATAGCCCTTCCTTTCTCTCTCCATCCCCTTCCCCGTTCTCCCACTGGTCTTACTGTCTCCGCCTACATTCTATCTTTGTCCCGCCCCCTCCCCTGACATCAGTCTGAAGAAGGGTCTCGACCCGAAACGTCGGCCATTCCTACTCTCCAGAGATCTTGCCTGTCCCGCTGAGTTACTCCAGCATTTTGTGCCTGCAGGCATGAGATACTTGCCTTACCTCCAACGTCACTTTATGGCAATTTTAATGAATAGTTAAAAATGACTGAGAGGTATATGGCATGAGAGCAGGCCCAATTCTTCAATACTGATCAAACTGCCTTCCTGACCTAGTCCCTTTTGCCCACGTTTGGTCCACAACCCTCCAAACTATTCCTGTCCAAGAATCTGACCAAATGCTTTTCAAATGTTATGGTACCCGCCTCACCTACTTCCTCTGGCAGCTAATTCCAAGTGTCTATCACCCTCTGTGTGATGAAAAACTGCATCTAATGTCCGCTTTAAATTTCCCCCCTTTCACCTTAAACCCATGTGTTAGATTCATGGATAATGGAAACTTTATTGGAAACTTTATGGAAATTTCGTTGCCTTGCAGTCATACATATAATAAAATAACAAAACACACAATAAACACAAATTTAACATCCACCACAGTGAGTTCACCAGACACCTCCTCACTGTGATGGAAGGCAAAAATCTTAAGTCTTTGTCTCTTCCCTCCTTGTTCTCCCTCTGCGCTGAGGCAATCCAGGCCTCCGATATTGTGACCCCCACCGGGTGATGGTAAGTAAGTCCCGCGGCCCAAACGTGCTCCGCGAACGGGCCGGTTCAATCTCCGCGGCCCGGGGTAGTCGAAGCTGCCGCCCTCCAGTCCAGCGGACGAAGCTGTTGCCGCGGGAGCTCTGGAAAAACAGGTCAACAACCTGTGACCTGCGAGCTCCCGACGTTGTCGTCTACTGGGCCCGCGGCCGAACCTCCGAAGTCGGGTCGCCGCCGCCGTAACACCACCTCAGCCCCGAGTCGGGTCGCCGCCGCCGAACGCCACCTCAGCCCCGAGTCGGGCCACTGCCGGAACGCCAGAACCCGCCACAGCCGCGAAGTCGGCCAGCCTCGCGCTGGTAAGTCCTGGCTGGCTCTGCCTCCGGAGCCTCGAGGTCGGTCGCAGTTGGAGGCCACCAGCTCCGCCATTAGGGCCTCAGCGCAGACGGAGGAGACAGGGGATACAAGAAAAGTCGCATTCCCCCGAAGGAAGAGACTAAAACGCGTTGCTCCCACCCCCCCTCCCCACACATACACAACCTAATAACTCAAATTAACTAGCTAAAACAGGACAAGAAAACAACAAAAAAAGAAAATAACAGACGGACTGCAGCCGAGGCAGCGCCGCCACTCCAAAGATTCCCTTATCCTTGGAAAAAGATAGTCACAATCGACCTTATTTCTGCCTCTCGTGCTTTTATATACCACTACAAGGTTATCCTTGTAAATTGAGTTTAGAATATGAATCAGAAATACATTATTTTGGTGATGGGTGGTGGCAAAAATCACCACCAGCACAGAATTAGGTAACTGTTAAAGACTTGCTGGAGTAGGGAATACATAACCATAGGGAGTAGCTGAATAAAACACTGCATCCTGAGAAGTAAAATCTTGAACCAGAGCTGCAAGGAGAGTGTGGGCAGCAGTGCATGTCCTGGTGTGATCAGCAGGACCCATGTTATAAACTTCAATGGTGTTATGGACAACCACGCATTCAGATCTACCTCTTCTTGCGTATAGCGTGCACAGCCTAAAGTTGTAGAACAACTTGCTCTATTTGATCATATTTGATTGCGATGCATTCAGATGGCAAAAGGGAACGACACAGAAGTGCTAAAACTAAAGGCCGCTTCTCCTGATTTCAGTGTTTTTCTAGGATTTGAGTCCATTAAAAAGGATGAGGTTTAGAAGCATATGATAAAATAGGCCGAGATCAACATGGTTTTGTGAAAGGGAGATCTTGCCTGACGAACCTGTTGGAATTCTTTGAGGAAGTAAATAGCAGAACAGACAAAGGAGAGGCAGTGGATGTGGTTTTCCTGGATTTTCAGAAAGCCTTTGGTAAGATGCCACATGTGGGGCTGCTAAAGAAGATGGGAGCGCATGGTTTCAGAGGGAAGATAACAGCATGGTAGCAGGTTGACTGGATGGCAGAAGACAACGTGTGGCAATAATGGGGGCTTTTTCAGGTTAGTTGCCAGTGACTAGCGGTATTCAGCAGGGATTGGTGCTGGGGCTGCCACTCTTCACGGTATATATCGATGATATGGATGAGGGAATTGAAGGCTTTGTGGCAAAGTAGGCGGATGATACGTAGATAGGTGGAGGGGCAGGTAGTGTAGAGAAAGCAGGCACTCTGCAGAATGACTAACCATGAAAGGCCTGGATAGAGTGAATGTGGAGAGGATGTTTCCACTAGTGGGAGAATCTAGAATAATAGCCTCGGTATAAAAGGACGTACCTTTAGGAAGGAGATGAGGAGGAATTTGTTTAGTCAGAGGGTGGTGAATCTGTGGAATTTGATTTCCACTGACGGTTCTGGAGCCAAGTTAATGGATATTTTTAAGGCAGACATTGAGAAATCCTTGATTAGTACGGATGTCAGGAGTTATGGGGAGAAGTCAGGAGAATGGGGTTGAGAGGGAAAGATAGATCAGCCATAATTGAATAGACTTGATGGACCGAATGGCCTAATTTTGCTCCTATCACTAATGAACATTATTTACAGAATTATTTTCCCGACAGTTGAAATAACCCATCAACACCTCACTGCCGTAATGCCGGCACCTGATAAACACTTTGAAGTGCAGTTTACAAGTTAGGAGTTTTCAAAGTGATCAAGGTGGAGGGACAGCTGCTCCTAAATCAATACTTTTGGCCTTCCTACCTTCTTTTCTCCATCGTCATCAAGCATATTGTCCTTCTCATTAGCTGGGAGGTGTACAACGCATTGGATTAGCTGCAAGACCAAGGCCGTCACCATCTGAATAAATAGTGGTTCGCCATCCATATCACTGCTGTTTAACCTGTTTTGTGAAGTGAACAATGAGAATAAACACCAAAGCAACCAGGGAGAATGATCATAAACGGCTATTATCTAACCACAGTTGGAAGCATTTCAATCATCCGATTAACATTTTAAACTCTTGCAAAACTCCAGCACGAAACACGTTTATGTTTTTTACATCTAGGAGTGCAGGTGCATGGTTCCTTGAAGGTGGTCGCAGGTAGAAAGGGTGGTTAAAAAGTCATTTGGCTTCATCAGTCAGGGTATTGAGTATAGAAGTTGGGAGGTCATATTGCAGTTGTATAAGACATTGGTGAGGCAACATTTACAATATTGTGTTCAGTTCTGGGCACCATGTTATAGGAAATATATTGTCAAGCTGGAAAGGATACAGAGAAGATCTACAAGGATGTTGCCAGGGCTGGAGGGTGTGAGCTATAGGGAGAGGTTGAGTAGGCTCGAACTCTATTCCTTGGAGCAAAGGAGGATAAAGGGTGATCTTTATTATGTTTTAATGTAGTTTTTTATTATTTTTATGTCGGGGTATGTGTGTGGGGGGGGGGGGGGGGGAAACTTAAAAATCTTTCCCCTGCACGGGAGACCCGACCTTTTCTTTGTCGGGTCTCCGTTGTCGTTGGGGCTGGGCAACGTGGAGTGGCCTCCAGCAGGAGCGACCTGGGGCTCCAGTTGCGGAGCTGCGGACTACTCACCGTCGCGGGGCTGGCCGAGTCCGGAGCGGGTGGAGACAATCGCTGCTGCTACCCGACCCCCGGAGATTCGGAGTCTGGCGGATGGCAACACCGGAAGCCCGCGGGTCCCTGGTGGGAGACAGCTTTTCGGGGCTTCCGCAGCGGCGACTTCTCCCGCCCGAGTTGCGGGGTTGAAGAGCACCTGGAGCGGGGCTTTATCCCCCCGCACGGCTTGGAATGGCCGCCGGACTTTGCGAGCGCGCGCCGGGGCTCTAACACCAAGACCCGGTGCGCGGCCCTTGCATTAACCGGCGTGGCTTTAATGGCCGCGGGATAAACACCATCGCCCGCCGGGGGCTTTGACTTTGACTCTGACATCGGGGGGGGGGGGGGGGGGAGTGCAGTGGAAAGATACGTTTTTTTGCCTTCCATCACAGCGCTGTGATGGATGTATGTGTAAATTGTGTTGTGTCTCGAGTCTTTTTTCGTTTTGTAATGTATGGCTGCAGAAACGACATTTCGTTTGGACCTCAAGGGGTCCAAATGACAAATTTGTCCAAAAGACAAATAAAATTGTATTGTATTATTGTATTGTATCTTATTGAGGTGCATAAAATCATGAGAGGAATAGATCGGGTAGATGCACAGAGTCTCTTGTCCAGAGTAGGAGAATCGAGGACCAGAGGACATAGGTTTAAGGTGAAGGGGAAAAGATTGAATAAGAGTCTGAGGGGTAACTTTTTCACAAAAATGGTGGTGGGTGTATGGAACAAGTTGCCAGAAGAGGTAGTTAAGGCAGGGACTTAACAGTTGGACAGGTACATGGAAAGGACAGGTTTGGAGGGATATGGACCAAACGCAGGCAGGTGGGACTAGTGTAGCTGGGACATGTTTCCACACTGTATTTACTCTATGACTCTATATATGACAGGCAAAGAAGAGTCAGTGGAAGTGGTTTGCCAGCATTTTCAGAAGGCCTTTGATAAGGTGCAGCACGTAAGGATGCTAAGATGAGAGCCCATGGTATCAGAGGGAAGATACTAGCATGGATAGCAGGCTGGCTGGATGGCAGAAGGCAGAGAATGGCAATTAAGGGGACTTTTGTCTGGTTGGCTGCCAGTGGCTAGAGGGTGCAGGATTTTGAAAAAGTTAATTTGCAAGTCAAATCGGTAATAAGGAAGGCAAATGTAATGCTAGCATTTATTTTCAGAGAACTACAATACAAAGGCATTGGTCAGACCGCATTTGGAGTACTGTGAACAGTTTTAGACCCCATATCTGATGAAGGATGTGCTGGCATTGGAGAGGGTCCAGAGGAGGTTTACGAGAATGATCACGGGAATAAGTGGGTTAACATATGATGAGCGTTTGAATGTACTGGGCCTGTACTTGCTGGAGTTTAGAAGGATGAGGGGGTACCTCATTGAAACAAATAGTTAATGGCCTGGATAGAGTGAATGTGGAGAGGATGTTTTCACTAGTGGGAGAGTCTAGGACCAGAGGCTTAGTCTCAGAATAAAAGGACATAACTTTAGAAAGGAGATGAGAAGGAATTTCTTTAGTCAGAGGGTGTTCATTGGAATTCATTGCCACAGACGGCTGTGGAGACCAAGTCAATGGATATTTTAAGGTGGAGATTGAGAGATGTTTTATTAGTAAGGATGTTTGGGGTCATGGGGCAAAGTCAGGAGAATGGGGTTGAGAGGAAAAGATATATCAGCCATGGTTGAATGGCGGAGTAGACTTGATGGGCCAAATGGCCGTATTCTGCTCCTAGATCTTAAGAACATGACTTTTAAAAGACATTTGCACAGATATATGGAAGGAATTCAGCCAAATGGGACAGGCCAAGAATGACAACTTTGTCTGCATGGACGAGGTGAACCAAGGGCCTGTTCCCATACTGTAGAGCTCTATGACTATAACTGTAGTAACAAGAGTTCATTGTTACCTGAAATTTCGTAAACTCCTCTTACTTGTTGGGAGTTTTGCAAGTGAGGCAAACATCTCTTCCAGTATCAACTGTCGGTGCTTCTCATACCTAGAAAACACCTGCCAAAACAGTATCCTACAACTGATCAATGATGTTTTACCAAGAAACCATTGAAAGTCAAATCAGTGCAGTAGGGCTACAAGGCGACCTCAGCGACCTGTTATAAGGCAGCTCTATCTACACAGCTGCACCGTCAACCCCAAGTGTATATAAGCATGCATTTCAAAGTTAGTTACTTGGTGTGGAATCTAGTTCACACAAAACTATACACTAGATCACAGTTAATATTCATTTCCAGTAGAGCATGACACCATCAGTTAGTCTGGTGATGGTGGGGTCTGGGACTCTGGCTGAAAGGAATGATTTCATCTGTTGAAAGTTCTCCCAATTTCGGGGTATCCTAAAAATTCTCAACAAGGACTACCATGAGTCTCATGCTTATTAGTAGTCTGTGACGGTCGCATACACATCGATGGCAATGCAGTGCCATCAATCCCGTTTAAGTTCCTTTGATGGGAGCAAGAGAATTATTTATTAGGGAAGCACATGTCAAACACATACAGTACCCTCCATAAAATTTGGGACAAAGACCCATCATTTATTTATTTGCCCCTGTACTACACAATTTGAGATATGTAAGAAAAAAAATCACATGTGGTTAAAGTGCACATTGTCAGATTTTAATAAAGGCCATTTTTATACATTTTGGTTTCACCATGTAGAAATTACAGCTGTGTTTATACATAGTCCCCCCATTTCAGGGCACCATAATGTTTGGGACACATGGCTTCACAGGTGTTTGTAATTGCTCAGGTGTGTTTAATTGTCTCCTTAATGCAGGTATAAGGGAGCTCTCAGCACCTAGTCTTTTCTCCAGTCTTTCCATCACCTTTGGAAACTTTTATTGCTGTTTATCAACATGAGGACCAAAGTTGTGCCAATGAAAGTCAAAGCAGCCATTATGAGACTGAGAAACAAGAATAAAACAGGCTTACCAAAATCAACTGTTTGGAACATCATTAAGAAGAAAGAGAGCACTGGTGAGCTTACTAATCGCAAATGGACTGGCAGGTCAAGGAAGACCTCCACAGCTGATGACAGAAGAATTCTCTCTATAATAAAGAAAAATCCCCAAACACCTGTTTGACAGATCAGAAACACTCTTCAGGAGTCAGGTGTGGATTTATCAATGACCACTGTCCGCAGAAGACTTCATGAACAGAAATACAGAGGCTACACTGCAAGATGCAAACACTGGTTAGCCGCACTTGCCTGAATAGTATGGCCAGGTTATAGTTTGCCAAGAAGTACTTAAAAGAGCAACGACAGTTATGGATAAACGTCTTGTGGACGGATGAGACGAAGATTAACTTATATCAGAGTGATGGCAAGGGCAAAGTATGGAGGAGAGAAGGAACTGCCCAAGATCCAAAGCATACCACCTCATCTGTGAAACACGGTGGTGGGGATGTTATGGCCTGGGCATGTATGGCTGCTGAAGGTACTGGCTCACTTATCTTCATTGATGATACAACTGCTGATGGTAGTAGCATAATGAATTCTGAAGTGTATAGACACATCTTATCTGCTCAAGTTCAAACAAATGCCTCAAAACTCTTTGGCCGGCGGTTCATTCTACAGCAAGACAATGATCCCAAACATACTGCTAAAGCAACAAAGGAGTTTTTCAAAGCTAAAGAATGGTCAATTTTACTTCGGAGTCACGTGAGTGACTACGTGAAGAAGGCCCGTCAGGGCGCATGCGCGTCATTACGTCGGACGCATTGGTGCGAACGGCAGCGGGAGCTCGGACCTCCTGCTGCAACGTGAGTAAATACAACTCCACCAAAGTCGGGGAGACTTTGGAGGAGTTATAAGAAAGTATAGAAATTGTTTCTGTCTGTTTTTTCCCCCATATGCAGGAACAAGGGAAAGGTGCAGGCTGCTGCCGACAAGGAGAGAGAGAGCTGCGGGAGTGCAGTCTCTGAAAGGCAGCCTGTCACCTCGGGGGAGTCGCAAGCCGGTAGCGGTGCGGCGACAGACTTCAGAAAGTGCCCAGCCGGGTACACAGCCACCGCCAGTCGGGCGGTCGGCATACGCCAAGTCTGTCAGGGCTATAGACTCCGCAGAGTCAGGCCACGAGAGTCCCGTCGGGGACAGGATACCGTTCCCCAGCGGTTATCCAAAAGGAGCAGCTCATACAGGGGCTGCTCCACAGAGACGCTCCAGGAGGAGTAATGCAGGAGGGAAGCCATAGAGAAGGCTCCACTGGCAGTGCCTAGGAGAGGTCTGCCTCATAAAGCCACAACTCCAGGAGGAGTTGTGCAGGCGGGAAGCCTTATGGAAGGCTCCGCTGGCAGTGCCTTGGAGAGGCCTGCTTCATAAAGCCATACTCCAGGAGGAGTTGTGCAGGCGGGAGGCCGTGGGGACGGCTCCGCTGGCAGTGCCTAGTAGAGGCCTGCTTGAAAGCACCCTCTTTGCAAGAGGTGAGTGCAGAAGGGCAGATACGCTCTGACCCTGAGTCCGGCGACTTCCAAAGGGAGGGCAGGCAGCTGTCAGAGCTGACACCGTGTGCAGCACGGTTTGCCATGTCGTCGGATGCTGGTGAGCCTCTGGGTGAGGAACTTGCCACCAGCATAAATGCCAGCCTGGCACAGTGCAACTGGCACAGCTGTTTGGCGAGGATTTTGCACAGCAGGTGAAGGAGCTGGAGGAGGAGGCTAAGACGGCAGCCACATATTCACCAAAGCGCAAGTATCCCTATAAGGGAGCAGACTGGTCCGGGCAAGGGACGAGTCCAGCTACGATGCAGCGCAGTTGGCGTTCGGCTCTAGCACCGCCACGGAGGTGAGATATCCAGCTCAAGGCCGGGGAAGAATGCCAGCTGGTAAGGAGGTAAGAGGGTCTGGTTCTCATGTAGACAGATCTAATGTGATACAATTAAACGTTTACCTCAGATATGTTTATACTGAAGGTTATTCAAGGGCATCGAATAAAGCTTAAATGCAAATTCTGATTTACCCATGCAACATGTTCCAAAAAAGGAGTTTGACTTCAGTATCACTGAACAATTGGAAGTTCAGCTGGAACTTGCAAGCTTATGTAATAAAGGTGTAATTGCTAAGGCAGTTTACCAAAGCCATCAGTTTGTGTCCAATATCTTTCCCAGACCAAAAAAGGATGGGGGGATGCAGAATTATACAGACCTGAATAGGTTTAACCCTTTTGTACGGTATAGACATTTTAAGATGGAAATGTTTGTGAAGGAGATCTTAAAGATGCGGATTCAGTGTCTGTTCATTTGCAGGATAGAAGATTTAAAATTCAGCTGGATGGGGAATTATGCCAATACAATCCACTGCCTAATGGTTTGTCTTCAGCTCCTAGAGTTGTTAAAACCTATTCTAGGCATGATGAGAAGTCAAGGTCATGTGCTCATGGCTTAGCTAAATAATATCTTGATTGTAGGACAATCAAAGGAAACAGCTGAAGCATCAGTGGCAGTTGGTAAAACCAATTTTAATTGGGCTTTATAAGCTATTCTGAGGAATCTAAATTTATACCTGTGACACAAATTGACTAGTTGGGTTCACAATGGACTTAATCAACATCATTGTGACCTTGCCCAGGCAAAAAAGGGTACAGCTAATTAAGAGCTATATCAAGTTAATTGCTAACGCACAGCCTTCAATTAGCCAGGTGACAAGACTGCTGTGGTAATGGCTGGCAGCATTTCCAGCAGTTCAATATGGCCACTTTATTATCTACAATTACAAAGGTCAAAGGAACAAGCATTGAGGATACATTGGGGTCATTATAATAGACCTATGCTTCTATCAAAAGAGGCTGTTGCTGATGTACAATGGTGGATTCAGCATGTGTCCACTAGTAGTTCCAAAGTGTTATTGGACCAAGCTTCCATGATTTGCAGACAGATGTCAGAGCACTTCGGTAGGGTGCTACTGATACAAGATCCAGCGGTGGAGACAGATGAACATTGCTTCTGCATACATGGGGAATTAACCAAGAGTATTTTATGGACTCACGGCTTATGGCACTAACTAAACTAGTTTGCATGTGCAGTGCAAAATAGACAACACTGCAGCAGTTGCTGATATGAATCACATGGGTGGAATCAAATCGTTATCATGTGACAGGTTGGCAAATACAATTGGACCTAGAGATTTGGATTGGAGCTATCTATCTGCCAGGGAAACTTAATGTAGTACCAGATGGCAGCTCACGAAAATTCCATCATAACACAGAGTGGATGTGGAACCAGGATGTGTTCAAGAACATAGTACTTCTATATGGAAGGCCAAAATATGTTTCATAGGCACCAGATCCAGGGGCAGTGGCAATTGATGCTTTTTCACTAAATTGGGATGATATGTTTGTGTACATTTTCCCACCATTCTGCCTCATAGGTCGGTGTTTGAGAAAATCAAGCAGGATGCCGCTTCAGGGGTTTTGGTGATACCAAATTGCCCGATTCAACCATGGTTCCCTTTGATGTTACAGATAGCGATCCAACCTCTTTTTGCTGATTCCAAACAGTAGGAATTTGCTGGAGCATCCAGTAACGCATTAAGTTCATCCGTTATGTGACGGTATGGATCTGTTAGTTTGCAGGTTTCAAG